>APFE031586191.1:0-19953 GCA_000404065.3 Pinus taeda | reverse complement strand
TGACGTGGTTAAACCCCTCAAAGAGGGAAACAGTCCATGGCCTGAGCCAACGTGGCCACTTCAGGCAATTTATTAATAAAAGAATGAAATTTTACATAAGCTTCTCTCATGAACAGTTAACCTACAAATGACCCTCCATGCTCTTTAAATAGAGATCATGGACCGATTGGGTGTTAAGCCATAGATCAAGTGTCGATAATACTGAGGAAAGAATGAACCATCGGATCACTACATATCGTGATTGTTGGATTGTAAGTTACAAAAGTACATATTAAATAAAACACTTTACCTAACTCTACACTAGACCAAGTTATACTTAACTATTTCCTATGTGTCGAAATATCCTAACAACGAAATTGTGGAGGATGTGATGGTATCAATTGATTCCTAGGAATACCTTGCAGATTTCCTAGTTCTCCAGCCTAAGGCTAAGCTTAATGGTTACCCCCTCGTCCTTGGAAGGCCATGGTTGGCCACAACTCATGCCTACATTAGCTGTAGTGCTGGAAATATAACCATCAAGAATGGGCATATGTCCAAACAGTTAGTCTTATACCCTCCTACTCAACCCTCCCTAGAGCATGATTTACCTTCATGGTTGGAGGAGGAGGAAGAAGACGAGCTTTTTTCTGGCCAACTTTATGCTTTGGAAGCAATCATAGGAGGAGGATGACTTAATTGAGCACCTGCTCCAAAATCCAACTCCTAGTTCATTACCCTTAGAAGAAGAAATAAAGGAAGCACTGAATGATCATCAAATTGACTTATGATTGGCCGATTCCAACCCACTCCGAGTCAAAACCATAGAATTTGGCCTGGAGGAAACCTTGAAGATTAATCAATCCCTTTCTGCTTTAGAAGAGGAATAGCTATGCAATATGTTGAGAAAAAACCTAGAAGAATTTGCTTGGAGCTGCAAGGAAATGAAGGAAGTACACCCCTCAGTGTGTACTCACCACATATAAATCAAAGAATATTGCAAGCTAGTCAGGAAGCCACAAAGGAGGATGAATCCAGCCCTTAAACACATAGTCAAAGAAGAACTGCAAAAACAGTTAGATGAAATGTTCATTTACCCTATCTCTGATAGTGATTGGGTCTCTCCTTTAGTGTTGGTTCCCAAGAAAAATGGTAAGTGGAGGATTTGTGTCGATTATAGGGAGTTGAACAAAGGCACAAAGAAGGATTATTTCCCGTTGACCTTCATTGGCCAAGTGCTAGATGGCCTGGCAGGGAAGAATTTCTCTTCTTTCCTAGATGGATTTAGTGGGTAAAACCAAATCCTAATCTTCCCAGAAGACTAGGATAAGACCATGTTCACCTATACTTGGGGTACTTTTTCCTATAGGGTCGTTCCTTTTGGTTTATGCAATTCTCCTGCCACTTTCTAGAGAGTAGTCTTGAGTATTTTTGCTGAATTAGTGCATGACGCTATGGAAATATATATGGATGATTTTACACCTTATGGTTACGATTTCTAAGAAGCCCTGACTAACCTAGGCAGAGTATTATGCAAATGCATTGAAATGAATCTATCTCTCAGTCCAGAAAAATGTGAATTCTTAATGACTGAAGGGACCGTTCTAGGTCATTACATATCTCAACAAGGACTGCAGGTGGACCCAAACAAAATAGCAATCATCCAAAGGGTCCCAGCTCCAAGGAATCATAGAGATGTCAGGAGTTTCTTGGGGTTAGCTAGATACTACAAAAGGTTCATAAAGGACTTTAGCAAGCTTGCCTCTCCTTTGTTTGGGTTGTTGGCCAAAGATTCTAAATTTTTATGGTCAAAGAGTTGTCAAGAGGCCTTAGACATTCTAAAGGGTAAGTTAACCACTACACCAATCCTTAGATGCCCAAACTAGGCCCTCCCTTTTCATATCCATGTTGATGCCTCACACAAAGGCATAGGAGTAGCCTTAGGTCAGGTAGAGGAGAAATTTCCCTACGCCAAGTAACAACGCTAAGTGGGCTTGATTGTGGGAAAAACTCCACAGTTAAGCGCGCTTGAGCCAGAGGAGTTCTGGGATGGGTGACCTCCTGGGAAGTCCTGGTTACCAGGTGCAAGCCCCGGAAGTGATGATTGATGCTATGTGATTCTTTCTCCACATTTCACTAGTTTCAATCCCACTTCTTCACCCCTGTGAGCATCACCCGATGCAATGAGTGCTAAGTGAACTATTCAAAAATCATGAGAAATTAGTCAGTTACGACTACCTCTCATGGAAATGGTCATACTTTGAATGACTTACTTAACGCAGTTGAATCCCAAAAAAATGATATCTAATATAATGCACTGCGTAATCCCCCATACTTAAATTCAAAAGAGTTCAAGGATCTCTACTTGAATGGTTCATGAGGCACAATACTTGCTAAGGTTTTTCAAATGGGGTAGCAAGCTAAGTGGGCTTGATTGTGGAAGAAACTCCACAGTTAAGCACGCTTGAGCCAGAGGAGTTCTGGGATGGGTGACCTCCTGGGAAGTCCTGGTTACCGGGTGCAAGCCCCGAAGTGATGATTGATGCTATGTGATTCGTTCTCCACATTTCACTAGTTTCAATCCCACTTCTTCACCCCTGTGAGCATCACCCAATGCAATGAGTGCTAAGTGAACTATTCAAAAATCATGAGAAATTAGTCAGTTATGACTACCTCTCATGGAAATGGTCATACGTTTGAATGACTTGCTTAACGCAGTTGAATCCCAAAAATGATATCCAATATAATGCACTGCGTAATCCCCCATACTATAATTGTTATTTTCAGGTGGATGAGGAAGGCAATCAAGGAGCAAAGATAAGATCAAAAGGCAACCCTTCCTCACATATATTCATATCCTCCACTCCTTACCCTGCATCCACACACACTCCTAATCCCCCTGTCCATTAAGAAACATCTAATGTTCAGTAAAAAAAAAATACCCTCAGCAGATAACAAAGGAGGAAAAAAGATGACTACACAACAACAGCAACATCAGATCTATAGTCACTAACAACATCCATAAACAGTAGAGGAGAAAGAATAATGACCATCAGCAGCACCTCTAATATTTGACAACACTAGCGTGGCATTAAGGCCACAGGTAAGTATCCTACTCAATCACCCATATGCATCATTTGATCAAAAGTTGTAAAGGTTAAGAGGTAGTTGGTTTGAAAGTGAAGTGGTGGCGAGTTTCCTCTAAAAAGAAAGTGGATTACATACGCAGGAAACTTTGTTTTCTCAATAATTTTCTCATTTCCTCTCCTCAAGCCTCACAAGCAAAATACTCATCAAGTATATATAAAATGAAGGTAGATACAGTGTTGTTTATGGTTACCATTTTAGAATGCTTGAAGAATTAAGATTTGGGGTAGAAACACCAGCTCACTAAAGAGTTAGTATACCCTATTTCTTGATGCAATCACTCATGGACTCCAGCAGCAAAGAAAAGAAAGGAAATTCCCAACAGTTAGTTCACCATGGATTGATTAGGATCCTCATTAAGGATGTCGTCCAAAACCTCAAGATCCCTATAACATGGTTAGTCTTTAGATACTTACCAGTAGAGGATGACATCAAAACCTTCATCTATGATGTTAGTCCTTCTGTCAGTGAGGGGGAGGAAAAACAAGAAGAAGAATATACAAAGCTATATAGGGATGAAATGGATAAGGAAAAAACTAATACAAAGGGACATGTTGAAGAAGACACTAATACAAACGAACATGATGCTAAAACAGAAGAGGAAGAAGGCATTGAAAGAAAAAAAAAAGAGCAGCAAGAAACAAAAGAGCTAAGTGGATTCATGGATAGAGAAGTAACTGAACAATAAAATCCCATGGCCCTAATCAACACCCATAAACTAATTGCAAAATATCCTCAGCTCACACTTAGATATCTTGCTGCCTACGAGCAAGCAATTTCACATTTTGAGGATATGTTTAGGCTACTAAGTGATGATAATATACATGCCTGCATAAGGAGATGGAACACCACAGGGGCTTCACTGGGGGAGAAATACCATACCACGTGGGTTCATATTAGGGGATACTTATTGAGGAAAAAATGGCATAATATAATGGGTGATATATACGGGGTAGAGGATTTTTATATTGGCAGGTATGAAAAATGGAGCCTAAAGTTAATGAAAAAATAGTAAGGGGTATAAAAACTTTTAATGAAAAAATGGATACCTACAATATCTAGTGAAAGTAGGGTTTTTCAAATTGGGAAGGTATATGGGGTTCATATGGGTAGGGGGTTAAATAATGTGAATTTTAGAGATATTTTCCAATATGTAGTCAAATTAAGGGTATTGTTTAATATGCCATGAACGCATGTGATATGTCAAAGGTTCATTGAGTGAAGCTCTTGTGTGGAACACACTTCCACATAGCTTGAAGATTAGAGAATATCAGTGGGAAGAAGTAGAAGGGAAAGTAGGCTTCTATGAACAAGAAGAAGAGACCATAGCAGAAGCATAGGATGTCAAAGAGGCTACCAGAGCCACTAAGTTGCTTAGAGGATGAGAAACACTTTCAGTAGGGGTGATGATGAGCCTCATCATTGAGTATTTATATGGGCCTTAATTGACCTTAATTCACCTCCTAACATAGTAAAACCAACTACTCTCACAACTTATTGCATACTTTTGATTATATTTTGTTTATGAGATGAGTTAGAGTTGTATGTTTTGCTTTGTGGTCTAATGTGCATGTAATGTAGGAATAAAGGATAAAAGAAAGGAAGATGCAAGGATAAAAGATAAAATCAAGGAAATATGGTAAAAACCTTGGTAAAAAATCGAATGGGACAAGGGAGAGGAATTACAGGAGGTAAATCCTCCTCATTTATTGCCCCTCCATTTGAATATTCCTCCATCAGCTGAAAGTACAAACAAGCCTCCCTTCTAGAAGGAAACCAAGCAAGTAAGAGTAAAAACAACCAAATCAGGAGTACAAGAAGGCAGCCAAGCAAGTGAAAGTGTAAACAAAACAAATCATGAGTACTAGAAGGTAACCAATCAAGTGAAAGTACTAGTTTATCTTGAGTTGGGAGCCAAGCCTCCCTACTATAAGGCAACCGAGCTAGTGAAAGGGAAAGCACATGTTTATCATCGAATTGGGAGTTGTGCCTCCTTAATTTTGAAGGAAGTCATTGGAGACTTCAGATGTATAAATAGAGAGGCTTAGGATCTCAATTTTTTAGTTAGTTACGAAGAGTTAGGAAGGATTCTGACTTCTTTTCTAAAACTCTATTTTATTTCTAAGTTGCAAAGACTTGTGACAATTTTCTCTGTAATCCATGGTTTTTATAATAAGAATGAGTTTTGTTTAAGCCATCTCTGAGTTAACTTCGAGGGTTGGACCTCTTGGGTTAGGGCCTGACCCAAACAATCACAAATCCTCTTTAATATACATGTATGCTAGCATAGTGTTCTGTTACGTTTATTTGATTAAGTAGTTTCATGGTTTTCTTTTCATTTACTTAAGTAGCCTTATGGTTTTCACTGTTTATTTTCCTAAGTAGTTTCACTTTCATTACAACAATATAGCATAGATCATGCATGGTTTTCCTGTTCATCTACTTCAGTCACTGCATCTGTTGTAGTTTACTTTCATTTATGCCTTCTTTTAGTTCACAGGTTAGTTAGAGGAAAAATATCACTATCAGGTTGTGCACAGGTGTCCTGGCCTCATCTCCTTCCTCTAGGACCATGACTTGAGGAAGGGACCCTTTAGCAGCCCCAAAAACACAGGTCTCTGGTTCTCGCATGGGCTATGGAGTTCACTATTTAATGCAGTTATTTGTTCAACCACATTGGTTTTTTCTGCAATTTTCATTTGAAACCTCCTCCACCACATTCGTCATACATCGCTTCCTCATCATCCGATCACCAACAAACCTTCATAACCATCGCCAGATACACTATTTTCTCTAACTGTCGTCTCACATGGAGTCCACCACTTACTTTGTGAACTTTAAGTCCCCATTGTAGATCTTCCTTACCTAATCTGACGACTGTTGCTTCACCATATATCTAACTAGCTTGGCCGATCTCCACCATTGATCAGCTCCGCCTGATCCAACAGCTATTGTACAATCTCACATGGAATTCTATCTCACCATTGTCCACCCAAGAGCATGCGAGAAAAGTAGTTTCTCCATGCTACGTGTCACCATTTAGGCTAATCATGTGAAATTTTAGAAAAAATCTCATAGCTTTGAGGGCACATGAAATATAGCTTACCGCCCTCTAAACCCGCTACACCATTTTTGCACGTTTCTTTTGCCCGCGATCTAATATCTATTGTCCATCTCTTGACTTCACCCATGCGATAAGATCTTAGCCATTCATCACTCCTCTTAGCCTCTTCCATCCATCTCTTGACTTCACTCGCATGATTAGATCTTGGCCATTCATCTCCTGTTAACCTTGTTCATCCATCCACTAACCTAATCCCTCGTGACATGATCTCCGCCATTCATCTGATTTGTTCCCTTTTTCATCCATCCATTCACTTAAGCCTTCGCGATAAGATCTCCATTGTTTATCCTGTTAGTTAACCCTGTTCGCCCATATATCTTCATAACCTCCTGTGATCCAATCTCCGCCATTCATCTGCCTTTCACCTGACTGATCTAATGGTTCTTATGCACTGTTTCTCCCTCACATTCTCATTTCACTTATTTCAACCTCCGATTGTGTTTTCCACTTGAAATCCAATTTAGCGTAAGTTTCTTTGTTACACCTTAGTCTAGTTTTGATGCTCTTTACTTCTACAACTTAGATAATTAGCATTACGTTAGTGTTAATTTAGAAATTCTACTTAGCATAACTATTTAATTGGTTAGTTAGGTTATGGTGTAAGTTTAGCATTTCATGTTGTTTTTGTCATTACTGCAGTAGAGTAACTCTATCTTAGAATATATTTTCTCTCCTTCCATCAAAGAATTAAGATTCTTCTGACCCTATAGAAGTTTCCCTTGGAACCCCTGGGGTCTCTTTCCAGATAAAAAATGAGAACAAGTAGGACCTTCACTTCCACTTGTGCATATAACATTGTCAACTCCAAGTTTGTATGAACCCCAGGTTGATAAGTAAAGCTGGTAGCCCTGGGAGTTTTAGCATTATTGTTGCAATACTTGGGCTCATCGCTCACCTAGCTACTTTGCTAGGTGAGAGAAACAACACACTGAACGCGGAGTTGAAGAAGCCCAAATCAGAGTGAAAATGCATTACAAAATAAAAGAAATTAAGAAATCAGTTAATGAGACTGCCTGGAATGTAGATTAGAGGTTAAAATTCTTACTGGGACAAGTCAACTTCCAAATCTCTGATGAACACCATAATGAGTGGTATATAACCGCACTATTCCCACATCTAAGATTACCACTATCGCAACAAAATATTGGGATGTAGGTGGAAGCACTAGAAATTGTGATGAAGTTGGAAGCTTCACCGGTAAAGGATACTCACATAGGGGTTTAGAAGATTCAGTTCCAATTAGCAAGGTTACATATGGAGATACAAGGTGTGAAGAAAGGAAAAGAAGTTTAGTCTTAGATGTGCTCAAAATTTTGTTGTACGAAGTGTAATGTGGAGGGTCACTGTAAGGACTAGTGTTTTGTTTATCATGATTATGTGGTTTTCAGAGGTCCCAATACTTTAAAGCCAGAGCCTAGTGTTGGACCAAGTAACGGACCGAGTTTCTGGTGCAGTATTTGCTGAGTTGCAAGAAAACACTAGACTAATCATTATTATTTGTTATAGAAATATGTGCAATCACCAAGGCAATTATTTTGTAACTTTTTTCGATTAGTAGGACATCACAAGAAGAATAGTCACAACTATGATTTCATGATGGATCGAACTCCGACATACAAGATGGAAGATGAAGGTCGCCCCTAATAAGATCATGGTTCACCTATGGCCTGTAGAGGATTTTAAGGTCGAGGGCATAGTCAAAGAGGGGAAACTACTCAAGGATGGGGTCTTATCATATGCTATAATTGTGGAGAAGATGGAAATTTTGCATGGGATTATTAAAACCCACACTCACCCTTCTTGTCAGTGTTGTTGGTAGTTTGACCATGTGATAGAGGATTTCCCTATTTTAGTGGCTAAGATGTAGGGAAAAAAGAATTAACAACCTGTGAAGAATTTACAAATGATGAGATTCAGACTACGCGAGGGGGATCAAAGGGTTAATATAGTGACACAAAGTGGTGCGGATACAAGAGAACATAAATCATAGGGTAAAAAGAATGTGGCACGTTCATGGGTTAGGAAGTTAGAAGAGAATATTATTGGGTTCAATATGTAGAGGGAGAAAGAAACCTTCATCGAAGCAAAGAAGAGTTCCATGGACCTAGGAGCTTCAACATAAACAACACAGACGCAATTAATGCCATGAAAGAATAAGACTGAAGTCACTACCGCAAAGGAGAATTCTAATCCAACTGTTCTGAAATCATTTTTGCACACATGTATGAAATTTCTCAGAAATAAGAAAGTAGTAGAAAGATTGCAAGAGCTAATTGATAACTACATTGGTAAAGAACATCAACAACCTAAAAAACACTTAATAAATAAGCTAAACATAAATAAGAAAAGAATTGGCCAAGAGATGTGATTAATTATGTAGATCAGTCAATTCGAAATGGATCAGGTAATTATTTTTTTGGGATCTGCTGTGAATGTATTGCCGAAGAAAAGTTGGTAGTGAATGGGAAAACCCAAGTTGCAATGGTTACCAATTCAGCTGTGCATGGCCAATCAAAAGAAGATCATCCCGATGGGTCAATTGCATGGAGTTGTTATGGATATTGAAGGAGCAAGCATAGTAGCAGACTTTGAATTTATTGAGTTGTGGATGACAGCAATCCATATCCAACATAACTTGGAATTGATTGGGCTTTTGATATGAATGAGATAATCAATTTGAAGGGAACGAGTATAGTGTTTGAAAAGAATGGTACTAGGGTAGTAAAATTATAAGCGCAGACATGAACGAATTCCTCTAGCCCGATAATGGGTCTAGCCACAATAGATACATTCTATGGAAGATTTCGTTAGGTTAGAATTAATCAAGAGGGCCTACCTCTTGGTCACTTATCCTGCTTGATGATGTCCTCACTTGCTCGCTCCGACAATCTCTTTCTTCCTTCTTCAAGCTCCTGAAAGAAGTAAACAACAACAACACTCAAACATGATAATAGACAAATTGCAATTCAACCTACTTAATGAGTCAAGAAGCATTAAGACATGGGTATGTAATATTACAAACCATGTAGGAAATCAATCAATAGTTGCACATATTAATATCAAAGAGAGATTTCAACCATTTGTCTTGATGCTACAGTCTTCCTCTGACAAGAACGGGTTCCCACACACTTCTTCTAGCACTCCATGACGGCTTTAAACAACAATAGTTCAAAGGATCTTCCCTTTAGGCTTCACTCAAAACCAAGCACACTTCTCCCTCACACAACTAGATGGCTACAACTAGTAATAGGTTGCTTTTATAATCCAAAATAGTATACTCACACTCAGCCAAAACTCTAACTAGCTTGTGCTTTGCAAGAAGGGAGGTTTATATAGGAAATATGGATGGGAGATGGATCCTCTTCTCATGGGATAAGGACTTACCTCTTGAGGTAGTTCCATGATTATAGGGGAAAGGAGCCAAAATTATCATCGTTGACCCCATCCAGCCAAACCATTTACCAGAATTCCGTTATGAAGCTTCTAGAGCTAGAAGCTTCAACTCAAATTTAAAAAACTTGCCATAACAGGACCAGCCTGACTGGAACACAGCTCAGTCGCACCAGTCGGCATAGGGAATAGTGCTAATCTCTGCACATTGGTGCGGGGGAGATAAAGGCCATTAGTGCCAGTCTTGTAAATTGGGCAAAACAAAAGTTTGAAGGGAAATGGTACAAAAGGGAAATGATCTACTCATGAAGAGGGACATAATGGGATTTTCTTCATGAAGGCAAAGCATGTGGGGTTCACTATAGAGGCCCTCCAATATCAAGGAACAGGGAGTACAAGGACAATGACAAAATTTTATGTAACAGATGCCCCCTAAAGCATAAAGGCCGAGTCTGAGTGGGATGAAATGCTTCATAAATTAGTGTGAGAAACTATTCTATCATTGGAAAACCTGCAAGCAAGTACATATGTATATACATAAACTGAGATCTCTGTCAAACAATACATGAATCATGGCATGGACACAACCATTGTAGTATACCTATGGGGGATAATATCGGGTACAAAGGGAGGCACCCAAGGGAATAATTTAACAATGGGGTGGGCAATAGTAATAAATAAGGTGGTTAACCCATATCATGTAAGGGACCACAAGCAGTTAGTAATAATGTAATAAGCCCATGGTATTAGATAGATGGTATTGAGGGAACCATGGTAATGACCCATGGTATTGTATGTATGAGGCCTATATAGAGGCTAGAGACTCCCCATTAATAGATGTCAAGGAATATTGTATGAAGAGGCATATGGCTTGTGGAGTGTTCTCCTTCCTTAAAGAGTGAATGTATGGTGTTGCTCTACCTTAAGGATTTGATTAATAAAGTGAAGCATTTCTATATTCAGATTTTGTTATTTCTTGGGTATATTTTTATTTTCATATATTTTCATATCATATCTATAACAAGTGGTATCAAAGCACTTTCTTGGGCAAAATGGAGAATATTTTCTTTATTTTTGAAGGAATTTTTTGGGCAGCAAGTTTGCAGATTAGATTTGTACATTTTGGTGCAACATCTATAGAATATAACAAAGATCTATGTTTTTGGTGAAAAAATACCCAATTTGAAAAAACAAATCAACCGAATCGGAGTCCGGATAAGAGAGATATCGTTGATTTAAAAAAATCAGCTGTGTTGTAGACATTTTTCTGGGATACGAGTTTTCAGATCAGATTTGTACATTCTGGTGAAAAATCTATAGAATCTAATTGCAGATCTAAGTTTCTGGCGAAAAAATACTCAATTAAAAAAAAATTTGGCCGAATCGTAGTCTGGATGAGGAAGATATTGCTGATTTAAAAATCAGTGGGGTTGTAGACATTTTTTGGGGCGGCAAGTTTGTGGAGTGGATTTGTACATTCTAGTGCAAAAATGTAGGGTCTAATTGTAGATACTGATTGTTTGTGAAAAAATACCCAAGTTCAAAAAAACAATCAATTGAATCAGAGTCCAGATGACGGAGATATCGCTGATTTAAAATCATCTCTTTTTTCAGAAAGTTTTTGGTGACAGTGAGACAGTTGCAGCAAGACTCTGAAATTCTAGTGCCTAGATCAGGATTTCTATATCATGGGAAGATCCAAAATTCTTTTTCCATTTCCAGAAAAAGGTCATATGGGGATTCTGAGCAATATTGATTAAATTGTGTCCATTTCAAATTTTCGCCAAGTAAGTAATTTGTATTACAAACCCTCTTCATGGCTTATAAAAATAAGTTTTTTAAAGGAGATTATGATTGGACTTTTATTGAAATTTTTATAGCATATCATAAGTTGGACCATCCAGGGTGTTGGAAGGACAAAATAGGGTCTTATTTGAGAAATGAGGCTTCTATGTGGTGGTAATCACTTGATAGGGAGTTTCTGAAGTTATGTAGCGCTGATGAAATAGAAGAACTACTTTTGGATGAATGGTCTCATACTAGAAAGGAGAAAACCACAAAACCTAGCAAAGATTTTATTTTTACAGGAAAGAAGGAAACCAAGAAACCTAAAGGGTTATTTTCTGCTGGTATCTTCTTAATGCAGGTTCATGGATTGATTCAAAAGGAGACGATCATTGTATCTATAAATCCTAGTTGCAAGCATCATTTTATCAATGTTAATTTGGCAAACAAATTGCAAGCTCCATCAAAACACATTGAAAACACACAGGTTGATAATGAGGATGTTCAAGTTTATAAAGATTTGAAGCTTTCTATGGATAAGCATGTGTTGCATTGTGACTTTTATACTTCATATATGGATAACATGGATGTTCTTTTGGGATACCCTTGGATGGAATCAATGGGTACTATAAATATTAATGTGTAGAAGAAATTTCTGAAGCTCTGGTATAAAAAGAATAAAATTACATTACGGGATATTTCCATCAATAAACAAGTAGAGTCCAAGGAGGTTGAAGCAGAAGATGTTCCAGGGACTGACATATCAGATGATGAGCCTTTGATGGTCAACAATCAAACACAAACATCAAACCATGTACTAGAAAAATAGGTAGTGTCCAAGGAGGCTGAAGCAGAAAAGGTTGTAGGTACTGATACATTAGATGAGGACTCAGTGGTTGAAGTAACATTGGAAGATAAAAAACAACAACAAGCACCATAACATTTACTAGATACAAATAAAGCTCCATTAGGTGGTGAACTAAAGAAAGATACACCGTTGGTTAACACTTTAGCATATCACCACCCACATCACCCCACAAGAAAACAACCAACAAGATGGAAATATGCGTGAGATGGATCTCAGGAAGATCAGATATAAGATAGGTGAAGACATCCTAAGATGGGGCACAACAACGAAAGGATCATTTACAGTAAAGGAAGCTTACTTCCTAGGTTCAAGACAAAATCAGGAAGCCGACGAACAAGATTGGAAGAAGCTCTGGGACGCCAAATGGTGGCCAAAAGTCACCATCTTTTCCTGGCTGGTTAGAAAAGGAAAGATATTAACATGGGATAAAATCATAAAGAGGGGCTTTCAGGGTCCATCAAGATGCAGCTTATGTAATGGAGAGGTAGAGAACCAAGAGCATCTCCTTAATAGGTGCCCCTTCGCAGAACTTATTTGGGAAAGGATAAGAGGGCTATTTGGTCAATCAAAGAGGGATCAGACTAGCATTAGCCTGACCATCAGCCAATGGGGAACAGGGCATTTCCAGAACAAAGTTATCAGAAAAATCTGGAGCTTGGCAGTGGGTTTTACAATCTGGTTCATCTGGAAGGAACGCAACAAAAGAATATTCAAGGGACAACAAAGCAGAAAAGAACAGGTTTGGGAAGAGATAAGTAAAGCCATTAGAGAAACAGTGCTGTCAGAAAAATGGGACGAGGAAGATTGGAAGATGGACCCAGGGGAAGGGAAAATAGCCTCAACGCTACATCTTGATTTCCATTTGATTTACCCTAGTAAAGAACGCCAAAACAACCAGCAGGTCTGCAGCCCAAATTGGTTCCGGTATCCAGAAGCCCAAGCCATCAAATTAAACTTCGATGGCGCCTCGAAGGGTAACCCAGGCCCGACAGGCCTTGGTGGCATATTCAGAGATGGAGAAGGAAACACTAGGTGGGTCTTCGCTGAGTGGGTTGGCGAAATGACGAACAATGAAGTGGAACTATGGGCAGTACATGAAGGCCTAAGGATAGCTGCTCAAAATGGATATCGGTACCTGGAAATAGAGGGAGACTCGCAGATCACGATTGAGATGCTGAGAAAACTCAAATATGGACAGGGATGGGACAAGGTAGCCAAAAGTTGGAGGACGGCAACAATCATACAGGACATAGAGGAAACGCTAAACAGGATCGATTATAAAACCATAAATCACGTCCGTCGTGATGGAAATAAGGCAGCTGATTTCCTGGCAAATTGGGGAAGTAAGGAAGCTGGTAGCAAATTGGATACGAGCTGGCTTCCCCTAGAAAGGGATCAAAATTGGGCAGGGCTCAAAATTATTTTAACCCGTGATAATGAGGAGGCAACAAAGAGTCACTCCGAAGAAAGTTGATCGCCCGATCGGGCTGGCTAACCTGGCAGGGGTTAAAATGATGTCCCGGCGGCGCACGTTCGGAGGAGTTATGATGGTCAAACAAGGGTGGTTCAAGGCAGGCAGGTGGAGCGGCTGGCAGGGAAATAAGCTCACGCAGGGGATCAGCAAGGCAGGTGGCTCGAGCACTGGATGGTACGACAAAACGGTGAGCAGCCCGAAACATTATGGTATGAATCGGGAGCAAGGATCTAGGTGTAATCACAATTATAACGCAACAAGGATGCGCAGTGATAAAACCGAGAGTAGGGGAGGTAGATCAGCCCGAGAATTCTGCTATTCCTCAGTTTGCAGGGATTGGGTGTGCTGTGGGTTCGGGTCTGGTAGAGGAGTGCTCAATTCCTCCCCGACTGTTTGCCTCCTGGTGCGCTGGGGAAACAGGGTAACTGCTGTTAGAGAGTTACGTGGTGAGAGGAGCAGAGGAGAAAGGATAATGGAAGGAGAAGGCAGCGCAAGCGGGAGGAAGGGGCTGCGTAGCGGAAGACAGGAGGTTCAGCATAGTAGCCTGGAGGAATTGAAGGGGAAGCGGAAGGTCGAAACAGAAGGGAATATGCATGTTCGTTTGGTGGAAATAGCGGATGAGGATAATGAAGAACAGCAAGACATCCAGGAGGAGGAAGCCTGGGGGAACCGGTGGCAATGCTTGCCAGGTGAGGACAGTGAAGATGATGAGGTCGAGAGGGCATATGCTGGTGGCAGAAGCAGAAGAGAAGTGAGGGGAAGAGGAAGAAGGGGACGTGGCTGAAGGGGCCGCGGAGGGCGTAAGCGAAGGGACGTGGCGGAGGGGAGAAGCCGGAGAGGCCGACAGTGTAGTCCGGTTCAGGTTCCAGAGGACGAGCCAGCGGAGGATGAGGACTCTAGGCGGCCCAGGCAGACGATTAATGACAGAATTCGCATGGCGGAGAGGGAGTACAGGGTAAAGTCGAACCCCAAAGTGAGGAAAATAATGGAGCATTGGGAGGAGGTCGCCATTCAGGCGCAATCTGAAGAGGAAATGGAAGAATGGGTAGCTATTATGCCCGACCCTGGCCACACCAGGGGCAGAATGACCCTATATAAAAAATCCCTCCATCTCTACTGGGTCATGAAGCGTCTTATGGCCAAAGCTGTTGAGCAGGTTGCCATGGAGATGGCAGAAATGGTTCAGGGCCTTCCCAATGTAAAAAAGGAGCTGAAGGACATTGTTATCACTATGCTCCTTCAGGAAAAAAGATTGGAGGACCTACAGAACCAGCTCGTAGCTAGTGGAATTCTGGTTAAACAGGAGAAAGGCCAGCAAGGTGCCCCAGACCAGTAGAGCTTAAGGCATGTTTTCTGGTTTAAGGATTTTTGGTTACCTGTTCTTTTGTTTGGCATATAT
The DNA here is from genome assembly GCA_000404065.3 of Pinus taeda. Lineage (NCBI taxonomy): Eukaryota > Viridiplantae > Streptophyta > Pinopsida > Pinales > Pinaceae > Pinus > Pinus taeda. The sequence goes on along the minus strand of APFE031586191.1, from coordinate 4,787 downwards.
CCATGTTTCGTCATATTAAATAGTCTCGTACTAGCAGCCCTTAGTATGATCGTAGTTATAGAAATCGTTCTAGTTAACTGGTTTTGAATACAGTGATAAACTTTAACTTGTGTTTTGGAATTTGTCACCTTTTGGAGTGAACTGGAGTCCCGGTTTCCCTTCGGGGCGAGATGAGTCTATGATGTAAACGCTGTACATATTTGTTTATAGTAATGGAAATACTCAGCTTACAAAAAAAAAAAACACTTTAGCATATCACCACCCACATCACCCCACAAGAAAACAACCAACAAGATGGCAATGTATTAGCCACAAGGACAAAAACCCCCGCATGACAGATAGAGAGGAGCAAAGATCCACCTACTACACATCAACGCAGAAGATTTGCTAGGGTCAACTTCCATCTCAAGTGAGCAAGGCACTAGCTGGATCGAGGGTTCACCTTTCTCTTGGATGGCTAGATGCACATGCATGGTACCAGTGGACTACTCTTTTGAGTAGATCTTATTATTTGTGTTCTTCCCATGTTTCAGGGATGAAACATGTTAAGGGGGTTGGAATGTAGTATACCCGGGGGGATAATATGGGGTACAAAGGGAGGTACCTAAGGGAATAATGTAATAATGGGATGGGCCATAGTAATAAATAAGGTGGTAACCCATATCATGTAAGGGACCACAAGTAGTTAGCAATAATATAATAAGCCCATGGTATTAGATAGATGGTATTGAGGGAACCATGGTAATGACCCATGGTATTATATGTATGAGGCCTATATAGAGGCTAGAGACTCCACATTCAGAGATGTCAAGGAGTATTGTATGAACATGCATATCGCTTGTGGAGTGTTCTCCTCCCTTAAGGAGTGAATGTATGGTGTTGCCCTACCTTAAGGGTTTGATTAATAAAGTGAAGCATTTCTATATTCAGATCTTGTTATTTCTTGGGTATATTTGTATTTTCATATCATATCTATAACAACCATCCAGAGAATGATTATGTAAATGGATCCAGGTATGGGTGTAGCCATCTGTCAAAGAGGATCATAATGAAACCAAGGTATGGTCATAGCCATCCTATAATGAGAAGGATAACATATGATAACTCATGATTTGGTCACAGCCAGCCATCTGAAAGAGACATGCATATCATCATAACCATGTCACACAACTTCGCAACCTGGACTTTGTGTGATCTGAGTCCAAGGTCTTGTGCTCCAACACAACCCGATCAAGTACAGATCTAAGCATGTGAATAGATGTGTTGACATCAAACATGCTAGAAAGTCTCTTGATTACTGATCAATGATTTAAACTATTAACAATTGTGAGAGAAACCACCAATAATAATGATGGCCCTCAAGGTACTATCAACACAATTCACGGAATGTGAATACATGAACTGAAGTTGAACACCTGTGAGATCACTTGATTGAAAGGCAGTGATGTGAAATTTTCATCGAGTACGAAGAACTTGCCATTAAGGCATGCAAGCTCTAAGGTACTGGAAGGGAGTCCCTCTATCAACTTCCCAGATAATGAGTTAAAGTCGATGGAAAGCGACTGTGTCGAAGGAGAGCCATAATCAATCCCACATCATCGATGTGAGACAAGAGGATGAAAAATGATTTTGGATGATACAAAGAATCAGAGGTAAGTGTAACTGAAGAAGGACAACTCTTGAACATATGAGTGACACAACTAGAAGTTTGGCATATTTTGGATCCATAGGATCGGTGGTCATGATGATGTGGCAGAGATCAACTGGAAGGCAAAAATGAATGGCCCAAAGCCAGGAAGGTCAATGATAGAAAGGAGGATGTCCCAACCTAACACAAAGCAAAGAGTGTCATGTTGAGCTGCCGACATGACTCATAGATTCCAAATTCACCCCCAACCATTTCTGGCGAGTACCCCACTTATTTTTTAGTCACAAGCTTGAAGGGGATAGAATATGCTTGTACTGTAAGTTCGTCCTTTGGATGAATCCAACTTAATAAGTTTAATGAGACCTAGGAAGGAGAAGCTCATGTTCATCATGATTATGAATCCAATGTCGTTTAATAGTTTAATGAGTCTGACAAAGGTGTAAATCGGTATCTTTTTCATGTTTAGAGATTTTGAAAAATACAAGTAAAAGAAAACTCCACATCGTCCCTTTTCATAAATTTGTGTCTCTCGAGACCGAAAAGGTAGAAAATGATACTTGAGAGAACTGCTTGACCATTTCAGTCAAGGAGTACCTATTTCGTAAATAGTGCCTCCCAGCCCAAAAAAGGGGTAAACATATACTAGGCGCATGATATTTTGCATCCATTAACGAGTTCGAAATGACAAGGGCTCGACCATCTTTTCACTTTTAAAGGGTCGGAAAAGAGCTGAAAGCAGACCCCCAATTTTTATTCTCCTTAACAAGTCAAAAAGGGAAATAATACTCAGAAATATTTTCATCTAATTTTAATGAGTCGAGAAAAGAGTTGTAATCTGACTCATCGTCATCATCGAACATCCATCACCTATTGCTGCACAAGTAAGGAAAAGTGTATTATCAAGTTCTTGAGGCAAAATAGGTCAAAAATATTTACAAAAATGTGATATTTTCATGAAAAAATAAATAAAAAGGGAAAAATTAAATATATTTTCACCATTTACCATTTTACCTTTACAGTGAAGACTTTTTACCCACTTTTTTCCTAGTTGTTCTGGAGCAAATTGCAGGAGATCCGGGAGGTCAACTGACGAGCCATCAGTTCCAGGTAACAGGCGAAGCCCTAAGCTCCATTTTCATGCCATTCATTTATGTTTTTAGCCATTTTTCTATATTTTTAGGGGGGGTTTTGAGAAATTTTCGCCATTGGTTGGCGCAATTTCTAGGCACGAGATCATGTCGGCTGAGGGTGATTTTCATATCCGTCCACACCGACCAGTGCGACTATTTCTAAAACAGGCGTGTCAGCATTGTGGATAGGCAAAAACCATTTTTTCTCAAAAAATGACCATTAGGACTTGAATTTTATGTGCCAAAATTGATAATTGAATCAAATTAATGGTTTTTACAGGAGAGAAATTTCCGAAAAAGGTGGATTGGAAGGAAAGAGAACACAAAGATGTTGACACCCAAGAATTGAATCATCCAAATTTCCTCGAGGCTTTGAGGGTGTTATCACTCTGTAATTTTTCTCAAGGATAAAAAAGAAAATTATCGAGGTAACCACAAATCTACTTTTGGGATTAGGATCTAGCCTTCCTAATGCTCAGAGAGGGCCCTCTCTTAATGATTTAACTTTTTTGTTTTAATTGATTTTAGGCTAGTTATGTAAGCCTGATTTGGTTTTGATTTGAGTTGTTTGTGGAATTACTGATTAAATGGATAGATGATTGTTTATTTTCCATTGCAATATGGAGTCAAGCAGCCTTTGAAAATAGAACAACAACAAACAATAAATAAAATGCTACAGGGAAGATAGGTGAGAAATATCAGATCTCACAGGTTGGATGGTGAAATGATTTCTAATCTGGATCAAGGAGAAGTTAAGGATTCCTTAAACCGGACAATGAAGAAAGTGAAAGAGATCAATCGAAACTAGGGAGCAATGAAGAATTCCCTACTCTGGATATCACTAGAAAACATAGAAATGTATAACAGTAAAAGTAGAGTGTAATGTTTAAGCAAATTATGTAGTCACATCCCTGTTATAAAATTCAAATTTAGAACACATATGAGTTTATGGAATACTTAGAAAAGGAAAATAAACAAGATAAAATTTTTACTTCACTCAGATAGCTCAACACATGAACTCTGTAAAGAAGTTTCTTTATAACTTGTCATGTTTGTCAAATGAAAATTGAGACAATAACCCTTAGGTTGCAGTTGATTTCATGTATATAAATGTTCACAAATATACCATCTATACTTCAAATTATGAAGTATTTATACAAACATTATTACAAAATATTGTAAACTAATTTAGGAATTATTCTCGGAAATAAAATATCTCGATGCTAAAAGGTAGTGACACCTTTCAAATAACATGAAAGCTATCCCTATTTTGATTGATTGTTGTTATCTATCTGCTTCTTTTATGCTGGTTTCTCTCTCACGCTTTCTTCTTCCTCTGCTTGCTCTGTTTAGTCTTTTACCAGTCACAGTAAATCACATCATCTGGTATCTTTTACTTTCAGCCTACTTTTATGTCTTTAGTTCATCTAAAAATGGGGCAATTAGGCCTTTTGTCTAACTTACAAGAACCTCTCCCACTTCCAAAGCTTTAAATATTCCCAAGTCTTACTGATTAACCAAATGTGGAATTAATAAATTCTTGAAAATAAGGTGTCTCGTGGTATTTATTTTAAAATTGTTATGTGTTGTAAGTTCACTTGCTTATGCTGATATGTAAATATATATAACAATAAATAACGTAGCAATAAAATAACACACAGAACAACAATATTAATTTGGATTTCACCCAAAGCTCTTGGGCTACATCTTCCTGAGCTCTAGTCAACTCAACTATGCTCTTTGGGATTATGGCAGCAGTTCTTTTACAAGTTCCACACTCAAGTCCAATGTTTTACATAGAAACATTGGGCTTAGAACACCACCTTATCCCTTGTATCAGGCCAGGAGTAACTCCAGTATGGCAGAAAACTGATTCATTTTTTATTCCATAGGTAACCCATTATTATATACAATAGGGAGTGATTGTTTAGTTCATCTCCCGATGACTGTTCACCTTCCCAATTTATTTTATTTACATAAAATTCTCAATCATGAAGATTAGGTGTCAA
>APFE031586185.1:0-16623 GCA_000404065.3 Pinus taeda | reverse complement strand
TCTAAATGGAGGTGAACTTCCTCTCATTTTCTTATGGTTGGGTTGGGGAAGAAATCCCTCATAGTTTATGAATTTTCTCTTGTTTCTTAATTTTGGCTATGGATGGATGAGTTAAATGACTTTTTGAGGAGTTTGTGTTGACGTGGATGGTTCTCTATTCTTGAGGGATACTAGAAGATCTTGATGAGGAAGGCCTTGTTGAGGTGGATAATTATTGGTGACTTTTGATGGAAGCATATTAAATTGAGCAAGCTATTTTTCTTTATCTTGTTTAAGTTGATGGATAAGGGTTATTAAATATTCACCATATTTTTGTTGGTATTTTTATTTCATGATCTTCCATGGACAAGATTTTCATCAAGGTATTTTGAGGTGATCTACGTGAAGCTCCCTCCCTTATTTATCCTTCAAAATTGTAAGGTGCCTAGCCCAAGCCTATAGGTTACACAAGTTAGTCTGCCCTAGTCCTTGAATCCAAATCTGGTCCAAGCGTCTTTGAACCTCTCATTAAGGCCTTTTGAGATGATCTAGGCTAAGTTCATTCCCTTATGCTATCTTTGAAAATTGAAGGACGCCTAAGTCAAACCATCGGGGGACACAAGTTAGTTTACTCTAGTCTTGGTGTTGATTTTTCAAGTGCAATAGATACTAGCACAAATTTCAGAAATACTGATAATTACTTCTAATAATGTAGATATTCTTTTAGCATTTCCAATTTCAGAAATTCAACCATAAATGCACAAGGATAGTAGAGATCACAATAGACAAAGACAACACAAGATTGACCCTGGGAAGTGTTGAGAAATCAATGCTTATAGAAATTAGGGTTTGATTCGTCTTTCTTGATAATTACTTGTGATTTATGTTGGCTTCTTTTACTTCTTTGTTAGTTTCTCTTTCATCAAGCAATTACCAAATTAAATGTATATGAAGACCACAAGAACAAGAGACAAGATGTAGGCACTTAGTGAGGGAAAAACCCCTCCAAGGGGAAAACCCAGTCCAACTCTTCCACTACTAGATTCAAACCAAGATGAAACAATCCATGTCCTTTTAGACCTAGACAAAGATCTCCTCCAATCGCCAAGTGAGCCCTTCCTTCTAGTAGATGATCCCTACCAAAGTCTCCAAGTGTCAGCTTCTCGGATGCACTTCAATCGAGAATTTCGGCTCCCAGCTTTAGAATTTCGGACCTGCAGTTGGTTTAGAAATTTCAGCCCTAGCTACAGTCCAGTAACTTTGCATGTGTGAGAGAGAGATGCCCAAAAACTCGGTTCTTGTCTTCCCCAACTTCTACCTTCTTTCTCCTCAACTTCGCTCTTCTTGTTTGCCTCTTGGTCTTGTAGATTGAACTTGTTGAGTGTGTGCTTCAAATGAGTCAAGCTGCCTCTCTATATATACTCTTTCTGCCCGGTTGAATAGCTCTAATCCAAGCCAACTTCATGAGGACAAGGCCGACTTGGTGTGGAGGTGACAAATGACACTTTTGACTTAAAAATAAATATTATTACATGATACAAAAGCCTAAGAAGGGTCAAATAAAAATGACAATGACTCTATTGACTCATGACAAAACATAGAAGCCTTTAATGGAAGCTTTGACTTAGAAAATAAATAAAAGAACATGAAACCCATGCTTCAAAATATTTTTTCTCTTACAATAAATTTCTTTTATATTTCTTTTCATCAAATACAATTATGAAGACCAATACTAGTTACATTCTTCAACACTCCCTCTTAACTAGGGACTCAGGGAGGTATTCATAATTACATACATATATAGGTACATGGAAGATCTCAAAATGATATGAACTATGAAGAGTCATAGCACACGCAGTGCTACAGATTAGATACCTGACCAGGGTACTCTAATTGGGTGGGACTAAGGTGTTCTCAAGCTTTAGCCACTCTAGGTACTATTAGTCTTTTAAGCTCTAACACCAACCCAGGGATATAGGTGCATATCCTAGGTCAGAGCTCCAAAGACCAATGCCACCCTCCCTACTTCGGGATCTAGACACCAACACATAGGTCAGCCAGATGTCCTCCCAACTATCTGGTTGCTGCAATATGCTTCATCTCTCCCTATCAACTAAATCTGTAATATCGATCAATCCAAGCATGCTTCGGAAATATTCAAACCTCTTATTTGGAAGAGATTTCGTCAATACGTCAACTACTTGTTCATTTGTCGAAATACATTGTAGCTTCATGACCCCATCTCGCTCCAAACTTCTAATGTAGTGGTACTTGTTATTGATATGCTTCGTCCTTGCATGCAACACAGGGTCTTCAGACATCTTGATGCTGCTTTGATTATCACTATTTGTCACAGTAGGATCCAATGGCCTTCCAAACAAATTTGACAACTGTTTTCTTAACCAAACTGCTTCTTTTCCTACTTCACATGCAACAATATATTCGGCTTCACCATTACTTAAATCAACTAGATCTTGTTTTCTACTCATCCATGAAATCATTGCAGATCCCAAAATGAAACAACCACCGGTAGTACTTCTTCCATCAGTCTCACTGCCATCCCAATCGAAATTGGTAAAACCCAATGTGGAAAAAGGTCGAAGTCGGGATTAATTTGTCAAGGGTTCAAAAGTTGAAAAACTCGTTAAAGTCAGGAGTTTTTTGAAAAAGTCGGCAAAATTAAAAAAACACAAAAATATTTATTTATTTATTTTTTTAACATCTAGAGTATCCACAACATCAAATAAATGCATTTCCACATAAACATGTAAAGAAATCTAATATATAATATGTATATGAAGTCTAGTGCTACATCACATATCAAAATGAATCAACTCTTGAATCTTGAGTCTTGCCTGACTCTCAACCCTCAAGACAGTAGACTTTTTGTGTCGATTCCTGATAAAATCGAGCATATAACGAATAAATCGCGATTTTTTCGTTTTTGAAGAAGTCTGCAAAAAATTGGAGGATTAGATTGTTTTGTTGAAAAAATCGCAATTTTAGGATTTAATCCCGATTTTTTTGCAGACTTTTTCCACACTATAAAACCTATTAATTTAACTTCCTTTAATCATACTTCAAGCATTGATGAATTGTTCCATGTAGGTATCTCAAGATATGCTTGGCATCTATCCAATGGTCATGATGAGGCTCCAACTTGTTGAAGAATCTTACATATGACTTTGACTCTGACTTTTTCCAGACTTATGAAATGAGCAAGAAACTCATTCATTTAATTTACAAAAATAATATTTATTTTTCTTGACAAGTACAAAGATCAAAATTGTATTTACAAATAACAAGCCTAGTTACATTTTTCTTCAACACTCCTTCTTAACTAAGGAGGTATTTACAATGATACTTTGTCATTCTCAATTTGAACAATTTCTCATAAGAAGAATCGGATTGGTAACCCATCTATATAGCATCATAGTAACCAACATCGCTCATAGCAAGGCCTTGACTAACAGATCTATTTCTCATAAGATCAGAGCACAATGTTGGTGAGACCAATGACTTATAAACACTTTAGTCATTGTCTCTCAAGGTACATACCCACCCGGGTGTTCACTAAGTATGACCTTCTAGGACTATTCTTATCTTGGGTTCCCAACCCTCAAAGAATATCGGTCCTCTTGCCTTACTCTTGTCTTGGATGCCCTACACATCCTCAAAGAGTATTAGATGCCAGATGATTACCCAATCCTCCCATTCTTTCTTCCCAAGTGAAGACAAGAATGTTGTGTTTATCTCTTCCTCTCAATTGAGGAATACATGCCCAAGTATCCTCGGACAAGGTACTTGTCCAAGTTCCTTTGTACTTGGGAACTTGTTATAACTCCCTTTTAGCTAGGGACTTGTCCATTCATCAACAACCTCTTCTTCATGGGTCCTCCAACTGCTTGATCTCCATCTTTCCTTTGATGTCATGAAGTCTTTGTTCGAACTTCTTCTTGGTAGGGCACCATCCATCGATCACTTTCCTTCGTGGTTTGTCATGTCATTGCTTCCTTCATGGAAAGTGGCCTTCTTGACATATATCAGGTTCTCTTGTCATCAGGCTACTCCTTAGTCATCTTGTCTATGCTTCAAATTTTTTTCATATGGATGCTTCGTTGTACTTGCTTGTTTCCATATTTCGATCTAGTAGCCCTTCATGACTTCATCCTGATATTGCTTCAACATTAAATGGTGCTTTTGCTGGATGGCTTCTTCATCATGACATCTTTGTAGAGTAGAATCAATTATCTCCTCCTTTCATATCTCCAAGGCCTTCATAGGTGTCAAGGGTCCTTTGATCTTTTCCTTCCTTTGTCAGAGTTGTCCTGCCTTCTTTCGAGAGATGTCATCAATGGATCTTTGTCAGATAGTGGTTCTTTGTGACCATGGTGTTCTTCTCATGCTTGATCTCTTTCTTCATTTGCTTCTTCTTGGATAGATTGGTCAATTACCTTCTACTCCTTGTGGGAGCACTTCTTCATTGTTTGCTTCTTGGACTAGTCATCTTTTCTTCTTGCTTCTTAGTCAGCAATCTTATACTCCTTATGAGAGTATTTCCTTTTGTTGACCTTCATTGCATTGTAGTACATGCCTTCGAGCATGTCATTGGTGAAAGAGATTCTTTCATACTCGGTCATGCTATAGAACTGTTCCCATGACTCAATAATATATATGATGACATGACTTAAACTTTGATGCATACATACCTCATCTTGATTCTGCTTTGATCATCTCAGCTTCATTTGATGGTTCTCCTTGATTGGTGTAGCCTTTCTTGCTCCATCTCTTCTTGCTTGCATATCATCCTTTCTTGAATCCCATGAGTCGGACTCCTAATGAGACATCTGCTCTTACTTATGAACCTTCTTTTGAAGATTCTACCAGAGGATCTTGAAGACCCTTATCCTGCAAATGTTTCTTCTTCTTGATGAGGAGGCCTTCTAAGATTTTAATCATGATCAATTATTCTTTCATCGTGGATGAGGTCCTATACTAGGTATGCTCCTTCTACATGAACATCTTGAGCTATATCTACACCATGCTCCTATATTCTAGAAGATATCTTTAACCATGCATTCTATTCTATTTCTACATGCTCCTATGCTACTCAAAACTCTGAAATAAGACGTTAAGCAAAGAGGTTGACTTAGTCATAGTAGAGATCTGGCGGATCTTCCTTCTGCTTCTTGTCTTCTTCAGAGAATATATCTTCTAGTATTTCATATATCTCTCTTTGTGTCTCCGCTTTTGGCATGTGAGGACCTTTGAGTGACTTCATATGATTCCTATGAGTCTCTTGATATATTCAAGCACTGCTTGATCTTCATAGATCTTTCCATAGATATTAATGACTTCTCTTTTCTATGAGGTTTATGATTATTCCCCTTATTCTATGCAAGGACCTTTTTCATGAGAACTATGACTATCCTCCAATATTTCTATTTGCAAAACAAAGTCATTAAACCAAAAGCATGAGCGATACTTACTTGGCATGTGAAGAGGAGATCTTCACCTTGATGCTTCTTTTGCTTGAGCTGCCCATCATGAACCACTAGTATCCTTTACCAAAACTTCTATGGGGACCTTCTAGCATCATTGTATTTGTGATCTTGACATCACCGACACTGTTTTGAGATTATCTTGACTCCCAATTCGTCTTTTAAGGTACTTTTGACTTCTACTTTGAGCATATTGTTGACATGCTAGTGATACTGTTATTCCACAAGTGGACTCTATCACACTGTATTCCTCGGAGTGTATCAACATGCGCCTACATCAAGCATTATCCAATCTACGATAGAGAGACTTATGTTCTGATCCGAGCACTATGCCATTGAGATCATAGACAAAATTCAGGACTGTGATAAGTGTATTGGAATGACACTGTCCCGAGACATTGATGCATTGTACATATGATTTGTGTAGAGAGGCACTGTATGGAGAGCCCAAACTTGTTAATAGATAACTAAACTGTGTAGTACTGTATAGAGAGACTGTCTTATTACTGAAACTGCCTTGTTGCAGTAGATTGAGACAGTGGCATAACCTGGATTGTGAGAGGTACTCCTTGGGTCAGTTCAGCCATATATATATCCCTGAGTTTGTAATTTATGCTAAGACTGTCTTTTATTTCTTAGAGAAGGTTCAGTGATCAAGAAGTGAGGATCCCAGGAATGATACTGATACATTCCATCAACCTGAACATGAGTTGAGTGTATGACTGTAATCACTGAAGTTGATGCTCCATGTACTGTTGTAGACTTGCTGCTTCAAACCTTCCACCTTGCTTTGATGTTTCTCGAATACAGATCTTTGTATGTCTCTTTTCTGGCCTTCCTTAGACTGCAACCATAGCTCTGATTCCATGTTGAAGGATCTTGGGCACATGTAGTTCATTATATTCTTCTTGACTTGATAACTATTTGCGAGACATTTTTGATTGTCTTATTAGCACAATCTTCTCTTTGACATTATTAGAATGTGTGTTTCTTATTTCATCAAATAGCTACCAAAACCAAAGAGACAAGAACACGATGTTGGCATTCTGCCAGGGCCAAAACCTCTCCCTCTTGGAGAGGAAAGCCCACGCATAATTCTTCTTAGAGAGATTCCAATTGACGAACACCAAGAACAAGATCCTTGACTTACTATGTCACTCCAATACCAAGACACCAATCCTCTTATTTGTCACTGTAGAGATAATCATCGTTGCTGCACGACTGAAATCATCATCAAGATCTTCACTGCTGCTTTAACATCTTTGCACTTTCATCAAGGTCTTAACTGTGCCGAGATCTTCTTAAGATCTGTACCTAGGCTCTCCGAGGTCATGACTGCTGCTCCTTCATTGCTTCATTCTTACTTGAGATCTTCATCATGTCAACAAGGTTTCTATACTGTGCACCGAGATCATGATCTTGTCCTCATTACAACAGAGACCATGAATGCTATATTACCGAAATTATGACTGTGTTGAGTATGTGAATGCATCACTGTGATATCACTGAGAAGACTGTAACTTGATTAGAGAGCATGCTGAGTGTATCACTGAGATCCATATTATCATAACTATGCCCAGAACGTGACTGTGATTTTCCTCCTGCACTGAGAGCTCATAATTGAGAGTAGTACCACCGAGAACATCACATTGTAATTACGTACTGTAGTTATACCCAAAGTTGCAGAGACTAGTTCCTGCACCTCAGCTGAGACCCTATACCACTGTGCTTGACCGAGACTTCAGAGGTGTATGCGAAGATATTCCTACAGGATGTCTGAAATCTCAGAGATGTCCGAGTTTCTGTTTCACTGTTCTGCGAAGTTCAGCAGGGTATATATAGTAGTTAGTCTGCATAAATAAGCTGACATGACCACTGAAATGGTGTGTCACCTTTTATGAGCCGACTTGACAGTTATATGACTATTTCTTCATCATTTGCTGGTAGTCTTCTTCTTTAGAGGATGTTGCTTGTCTTGGAGGGCTATTTGACACTAGGTTGACCCATATACATTACATGAAGACTCAAGAAGAGCTTCTTACATATGACTTTGACTCTGACTTTTTCCAGACTTATGAAATGAGCAAGAAACTCATTCACTTAATTTACAAAAATAATATTTATTTTTCTTGACAAGTACAAAGATCAAACTTGCATTTACAAACACTGAACCTAGTTACACTTTTCTTCAACACAACTGAGATTGACTAAGAACGTTTACTGCAAAGCATATGTCAGGTCTGGTATTTAGCAAGTACATCAAAGAGCCCACCAACTTATGATAGCTTGTAGGACCGATGAGACTAGAGTCAAAGCTTCTCAACTTCTTTAGATTTGTTACCATGGGAATAGTCATAGGCTTGGAATCCATCATACCAAACTTTTGTAACATCTTGATTATGCACTTTCCTTGACCAAGATATATCTGACTGGATTTTTACCAAACTTCCAAGCCCAAGTAGTAAAGCATGAGTCCCAAACCTTTCATTTCAAATTCTGCTCCAACATTTTCTTGCATTCTAGAATTATGCGCTCCACACTTGTAATAAATAAATTATCCACATATAAAAGTATACTAATTGGTTCATTCTTCACTATCTTGATGTAGAGGTTTGCATCAGCAAAAATTTTGACGAACCCAATCCTTAAAAGTTATGCATCCATCCTTGCATACCAAGCCTTAGGAGCTTGCTTCAAGCCATCTAGAGCTTTCTTTAGTCTGAAAACATGAGTATCTCTGCTATTTATCTCAAATGGTTCCATTTAGAAATGTTGTTTTGACATCCATTTGATGGATATTCCATCCCATAGTAGTAGCTAGCGAAACCAAAGATCTAATAGTAGTGTACCTGGCAGTGGGAGCAAAGGTTTCTTCATAATCTGTTCCTTCCTTTTGAGAAAAGCTCCTTGCAACAAATCTTTCTTTGTATTTGTCTATCCTTCCATCAACGACATGTTTGATTTTGTAAATCCATTTGGAAGTGACAACAGATTTGTCACTAGGTCTAGGAACGATTTCCCAAACCCCATTCTTCATGATAGATTGATATTCTTCTTGCATTGCTTTCTTCCATTCTTCTTGATGAGTGGCTTCTTCAAAGGTAGTTGGTTCTGCTTCGATTAACTTCGTTATATATGTTGCATATCCTGAGTATTTTTTTTGTCTTTTGCTTTCTCTGAAAGTTCCTTTAGTTGCTCCATGTCCTTCGACATCTTCAAGTATAACTTTTAACCAATTTGGCCTCTTCTTGTTTTGGGAATGATTATAGGTTGAATAGGCTCACTTGGTCCTTCTTCTTGGGTTGTAGGTGTCTTGTCATGTTGCTCTTCTTCTTTAAATAGTGGTACATCTTCTTCATCAGATTTGATTGGTATATCCTTAGATTTTTTGTAGGCATGGTTTTCATCAAATATAACATCCCTGCAAACTTCAATTTGTCTTTCTTCTTTGATGTAGATTCTATAAGCATTTGATGAAATACTATAACCAATGAAAATTCCTTTTATACTTGTAGAGTCTAACTTCTTTCGCTTGTCTTTTGGAACATGAATGTATGTGGTACATCCAAAGATTCAGAGATGGTCTACACATGGTTTCTTCCTTGTGAATGCTTCTTTCGGTGTCATATTATCAAGGATTTTATGAGGACCTCTATTTTGTATGTATGCTACTGTCATGGCTGTTTCTCCCCATAGAACTTTTGGTAGTTTTTGATCAAATATCATAGTCTTTATGCATTCTTCAATGGTTCTATTTTTCCTTTCTGCTACACCATTTTGTTTGGGGTTGTAGGGAACAATGAACTCCCTCTTAATGCTTGCTTCTTTACAATATGCTATAAGTTTTTTTGAAGTGTATTCACCTCCATTGTCAGATCTCAAAGTCTTTATCTCTTTTTCGGTTAAGGTCTCAACTTCGGATCTAAATTCCTTGAACTTTTCAAATACTTAGTCCTTTGTCTTGAGAAGATAGAGCCATGTCTTTCTAGAGTGACCATTAAAGAAAGCCACATAATGAAGGTGGCCTCCAAGAGATTTATTAGACATTGGCCCACAAACATCAGAATGAATGATGGTTAATATCTCCTTAGACCTTGTGTCACTGCTTGTAAAAGGTTTCCTTGTGTTCTTTCCCAAAGCACATCCCTTGCATACTCCTTCATGGTCTTCCTTGATGTTGGAGATGCCCTTTACCATTTGACTTAGAGAGGGTATTATCTTGTAATGAATATGCTCATATCTTCTATGGCAAAGTTCGATAGGATTAATCTCCATGTGAATAAGGGCTTGAAGAGACGGTGTTATAAATCTATATAGTCTTCCTTCACAAATCCCAATAACCCTTGCCTTTTCAAACCTAGAAACTTTTCCCCAAACCAAAACTTTACCATCTACAAAAACAACTCTATCTTCTTTATCTTCTAAACTAGAAATAAAAAGTAATTTTTTTTCAAACCTGGGAAAAAGGATGTTGTTGAGGTGTATCTTTGTTCCACTTTCTAGCTTCAATGGTGTAGATGTTAGGCATTGGATAATCTAGTGCTCCTTGTGTTTTATGACATGTGCTTAACCGCCTCTTGAGGATCCATTAACTTTGGCGATGCGTCTTTTACTAACACCTGTGGGATTTTGTGTAATCGCAATCATGATTCCAACAAGCGGTATCAAAGCCAAGTTTCTTTAGGAACAGTTTAACCACTGGAAGGTAGATCCATAAGGAATTATGTCTAGGAAAGAGAGTTATGATGCTTACTCAAGTATGCCTTTTAGAAGGTTAGGATGGACGCCTATCTTATGTCGTTAGGAGTAGATGTTTGGAGCTTCGTGTTGGTAGATTATGATGTTCTTGATGTCCCTCCCACAGATGCAGACAATAAAAAGATGTATGGAAATAACGCTAAAGCCAAGAATGCCATTCTCTTTGGCCTTAGTCAATTTGAACTTGTAAAAGTTATGCATTGTAAGTCTGCTAAGGAAGTATGGGTCAAACTCAATTAGAGTCATGAAGGAGACAATAAAGTCAAGCAGGCCAAACTTCAAACCTTCAGAATGAGGTTTGAAAGCTTAAGATCATGGTAGAATACTTCCTTAGAGTTGATGAAGTAACCAACATGACCAGAGGACTTGGCGAAGCTGTCAAAGAAGATATAATTGTTCAAAAAGTCTTAAGATCTCTGCCTATGAGATTTAATGCCCAAATCTCTAGCATTGAAGAGATGTCTGATCTGAAAAGTCTCACAATGGATCAGTTACTTGGTACTCTCACAGCCTATGAGATGAGAGTAGGGAAAAGAAAAGTCTGAATGAAAGGAGGTAGCTTTTAAGGTGTCCAAGAAGGCTAGGGAGCACAAATATCATCAAGATTGCTCCAGTTGTGAATCTGATTAGGAGCTGGCTCACTTTTCCAGGAAACTGAAGCGTGGCCTAGGAAAGTATAAAGGGAAGTTACCCTTCAAATGCTTTGACTTGGAAAATTTGGACATTTTTCGTCCAAGTGCCCTTACAAAGAAAAGTCAGAAAAGGAAGATGATCACAAGTTCGGAGGCAAAGCTTAGAAACATCAAAAGAAGAGGCTCCCTAAGAAGAAGGGGCCCTACTCCAAAGAGGTTAGCTCGACACCAAAGTCAGATAGAAAAAATTCCTTAGAGGATGAGTCAAATGACTAGTTACTCATGGCATTTGGAGTTGACTCTAAGAAACAAAATATTACAGATTCCGAAGAAGAAGAAGAAGGAGAATAAGGAGTGGTGGACTTTGAAGGGGAACTCATCAGTGCTCTTGGTGAGTTAAAGAAGACCAGAAGAAAGAACAAGCAATTAAAAGAGCAGTTGCAACGTGCTGAAGAAGGTATGTATAACTCAAACAACGAGGAGTTTGTTTATCAAAAAGAAAAACTTGAAGAAGCCATTAGAAGTAAGGATAGCTTAGCTCTTCAACTAGAAGAAAAACAAAGAACATGTGAAAGACTAGAAGAAGAGAACAAACATTTAAAGCTTAGGTAGAGAACGAGAAAGATCTAAAGATCAAATGCTTAAGATCAGACATAGCGGGAGAATACACTTCAAAAGAGTTTGAAGAATATTGTGATGAACATGGCATAAGGAGGCAGTATTATGTGGCCAAAACTCCACAACCAAATGGAGTAGCAAATAGAAGAACATAACAATTCAAGGGATGGCCAAAGCTATGATGGATGAAGCAGATGTAACTCACACCTTTTGGGGAGAAGCAACACAAGTAGTAGTGTACGTAGCAAATAGAACATAACTCAGGTCTAATAGTGATAAGACTCGCTATGAGTTATGGAAGGGGAGACCTGCATCAGTGAAACACCACAATGTGTTTGGGGGCAAATGCTTTATCAAAAGAAATGATAAAAATCCTGGAAAGTTTGACTCTCGTGCTATGAGGTTATATTTCTCGGGTACTCTGCCCAAAGTAAATGATACAAATGCTACAACAAAGGGACAAAGAGAGTTGAGGACTGCATTGATATAGTAATGGATGAAATAATACCACAATCCAAGTCTTCCAAAGGAAACATGAACTTAGATGGAGAAGAAAGTTCACCCACCAGATTCTTAGATCAAGCAGAAATAAAGGCAGATGATGAAGATGAAGAAATAAGTACAACACCAAGGGTCAAAACTCCCTCCAGGTATGTACAAAAACAACATCTAGAAAGCCAAATTATTGGTGATCAAAGACATGGGGTTCAAACTAGGAGGAGATTCCTTGGCAGCCTAAGCTGTGCAAATGTTAATTTTTGATAACAATGGTATGTTCTATGCTTAAGCACAATTTATTTCAATGTTCCTTTAGAAGCTCAATGACAATTTCCAATTATATCCAACAACAATCACATTAACTTATAAACGTTGATAGTAAATGCAGATAAAACATAAAATCATATACAGAAGACAAGCCAAGGCAAGAGGACACAAGATGTGGCAGATGCCATGGACAAGCCCCAATGTGGGGAAACCCTTTGATCAAATCTTCTTATTATTCTTCAATAGTTCAGGAGAGAGAGAGAGAGAGAGTACAAATATCGTAAATATAAGCCCAAAATAGATCTGCCAAATCAGCAATCAAATCAATAGCGAATGCAACCCTAACCAGAAAGTCAATGGTGGTCAAAGCTGCCCCAAATCAACCTGAAATCAGCTCGGTCAACAGCAGAATAGTACGGCCTCAAGAGAGTGTTAAAGTCAACCCAAAACAGCTCGGTAAACCCAAACAATGCTTGCTGTAATTTCTGCAGTCAAACAGAAAGTCAATGCTGCAGTCAACGTGGTCAAACTGTCCCCAAATGCCTTGATTTGCATTCCAAAGAATGCGGCCTAAAAAGATTGAAGTTCTGGCCCAAAATAGAAGTCAACACTGCAGTTAAAGTACTCAAGTCAATGCTGGTCAACGCTGCCCTAATCACAGAAAATTTCAGCCTCCAAAAATAGTGTTCCTTCCACACGTGCGAAGAGAAAAGAGCCTCCAAGTTGTGTGAACCAATCAAGAGAGGAGAGAGAAGATGGTGTGATGAGATGAGTGAGTGTCCAAATGAGAGAAAGGTCACTCCTATCTCTACAGTTCATTGAGGGTGAGGAGACCCATCCATTGGGATTCATGAGCCTACATTTGATTGAGGCCGAGCTTGACAATTTGTCCATGAGAAAGAACAAATTCAAAATTCCATTTCTGCTTGTCAAAATGAGATGATCTTTATATCAAAATTGTACCTCTCTGAAAGAGGAATCCAATGCAATAATCATCACCATCATATGAGTTGTCATAAGGTGGAATTTGGCCCTAGTTGCCAATTTTAACACTCCCTCTCAACTAGGGAGAATTCCACCTGTCAATCCATCATCATACCAACTTGTCATCCTGAACCATCACTGCTCTACTCTGCTCTGTTGAACCATGAAGTAATAATGAATAAGAAGTGATCGAGAGTGTATCATACCACTCTCCACTGACTAAAGTCAGCCTTTGATCCTAGATCAAGTTGTTGAATGCCATGCATCCTAGTCATAGGGAGTACGACCATACACGATGCATCCATCGGTAGTGCTATGGTCCCTAACCAACTTTTCCCAACTCATTGGCCAGATGAGAGGTACTTCCCATGAGTCCCGGACTCTATGGGTAGGATGTGTGTCAGGACATCAGCAGGAGAAGGTGAACCACTCATCCTGCTCGTATGCCATAGGAGAAGGTGAACCACTCATCCTATGCATATGTCAATCATAGGGGAAGGTGAACCACTCACCCTACATACATGTGTTCTTGTAGGGGAAGGTGAACCACTCACCCTACACACATGTCAACCATAATGGGGTATCACAGGGGAAGGTGAACCACTCACCCTGTATCTAGCACACCACTAGGGGAAGGTGAACCACTCACTGTATGGTTGCTCATAGCTAGCTCCAAGAAGTACCCCACGCCCCCAGGAGCTCCCAGACCTTCGTGTCCAACTCATATGGGACCCTCATAAGAGGGTCATTCCACGAATCCAAGTCTCTCTCCGAAGGTTAAGAATTTGACCTTCCTGAGAGGCTTTGTGAGAATGTCTGCAACTTGCTCATCTGTCCTGATGTGTTGGAGCCTAATTGTTCCCTGTTGTACCATATCCTGGATAAAGTGGTACCTGATATCAATGTGCTTGGAGCAGTCGTCGAACACGAGATTCTCTAATAGACGAATCCCACTCTGGTTGTCGCAGAAGATCAAAGTGGTATCTAGCACGTGCTTAAATAGCTCACTGAAGAGTTTCCTCAATCACACTGCTTCACAACAGGCCATACTCGCAGGAATGTATTCGGCCTCGACAGTGCTTAGTGCAACCGATTTTTGCTTCTTGCTCATCCAAGATACAGAGGCAGATCCCAAGGAGAAGCAACACCTAGACGTGCTCTTACAATCGACCGCACTACCATCCCAATCAACATCTGTGTATCCATGTAGTCTCAAATCCCCGATAGTGTATCTCAGTCCATAGTGGATTGTGCCCTGAAGATATCTCAAAAGATTCTTGGCAGCAATCCAATGAATGTGATGGGACTCGACCATATATTGACTCAACGTGTTCATAGCGAAGCATATGTCAGGACGGGAGTTGACCGAGAACATCAATGCCGCCACAAGTTGACGATACTCGTAGGGTTTGCCAATCCGGGCCCAACAACACTTCCACATAGCTTCTTGAAGTTGAGTTCCATCGGAGTATTCATGGACTTGTAGTCCACCATTCCACATCTCTCAAGTAGCTTCACAATATATTTTCCTTGAGAAAGGAAAATCTCACCTAGCTTTTGCCAGACCTCCAACCCTAGGAAATAATGCATCAGTCCTAGGTCCTTCATCTCGAGCTTGGAAGCCAACTCCCTCTTGCATTGATGAATGAGAGGGTCATCACCTATAAGAAAGAGATCATCCACATAAAGGACCAGAATGAGGGTTCTGTCCTTTTCAACTTTGAAGTATAGGCTCAGGTCAACATCGCTTCTTGTAAATCCCAACTTCATAAGATAGCCATTGATCCTCTCATACCAAGCCCTAGGGGCTTGCTTCAACCCATAGAGGGCTTTCTTCAACCTGCATATATGTGTCTCATGATCTTGAACCTCGAACCCCTCGAGTTGTTACAGATATACTTCCTCTTTAAGTGAACCATGCAAGAAGATAGTTTTGACTTCCATCTGATGTAGTTTCCATCCTTGCAAGGCAACAAAGGCTATGATCTAATGAATGGTGGTATATTGGGCAACTAGTGCAAATATCTCATCATAGCCTACTTCCTTTTGAGAGAAGCCTCGAGCTACAAATCTGGCCTTGAATTTCTCATCACTTCCATCAGCTCCATGTTTGATCTTGTAGAGCCATTTTGAAGTGACCACAAACTTATCCTTGGGTCTAGGAACTACATCCCAAACATCATTCTTGATGTTCGACTCATACTCCTCGTTCATCGCATCCTTCCAAACTTGTTGCTTCACAACTTCTTCTAATGTACAAGGCCCAGATTGTACAATGGTACTCGTGGCAGCTAAGTATCCTTGTTACCTATTCGACTTCTTGCTTTCGTGAAATGTCCCCCTCAGTGCAATGTGTTTCTCGGCATCTTCAAGAGTATCTTTGAGCCATAAAGGCCTTTTTCTTGAAGTATAGGCTAACTAGGAGGTGGATCAATGGGATCCATCGGACCTTCAACATTGAGCATCGGTTCGTCGGACTAAGGTTCATCCTGCTTTTCTTCATCAACATCATCATTGGCCTTTCTAGGAATAGGAAGACCTTGAATCTTTCTAAGAGCAGAATCTTCATTGAAAGTGACATCATGACTTAATTCCACTTCCCTTTGACTAGGGACATAGATTCTATATGCCTTTGAAGTTTCACTGTAGCCCACAAACGTTCCTGTCTTCCTAGATGCATCTAATTTGTTTCTTTTCTCTTTTGGCACATGAAAATATACGGGACAACCAAAAATTCTAAAATGAGGAACATTAGGTTTCTCACCGGTGAATACTTCTTCGGGTGCCTTGAATTCCAAAGCATGATGTGGGCATCAGTTTTGGACATACGCAGCCGTGTTGGCAGCTTCTCCCCATAAGAACTTCGGTAGACCTTGGTCATGAAGCATGGCATGAGTGGCTTCTATGATAGTATGATTCTTCCTTTTGGCAACACCATTTTCTTCAGGAGTATATGCAGTTGTAGTCTCCCTCTTAATGCCAACTTCTCTACAATAGTCTTTGAATTCATTTGACTCATATTTGGTACCATTATCGGTCCTCAATATTTTGATCTTCTTCCCTGTTTGATTTTCGACCAAGGCTTTGAAGGAGCGAAACCATTTGAATACTTCATGCTTCTTCTTTAAGAAGTAGATCCATGTTTTGCGAGAGAAGTCATCACAAAAATAACATAATACAAATATCCACCCAAAGATGTCACATGCAACATACCTGATAGATCACAATGGACCAATTGAAGAATATCAGTGGTTTGAGTCTCACTTGAGGGGAATGGTCCCCTTGTATGCTTTCCAGCTTCACATCTCTGACAAACACCTTTATGATTTAAGTTGAATTCAGGCATCCCTGTGACCATCTTCCTTACATCAGGTAAGGCTTTGAAA
>APFE031586171.1:0-24442 GCA_000404065.3 Pinus taeda | reverse complement strand
GGAATTGGACGAGGAAGGGTCAATCTGGCTTCAACCAGAACAGGTTCTAGACACACGAGACAAGCACCTGCGCGACCGCATGATTAAAGAGGTCCTCGTCAAATGGAAGACACCTCTCCGGAAGATGCAACTTGGGAACCAGCCACTATTCTTCAGCAGTTTCCGCAGCTTCAGCCTTGAGGACAAGGCTAGTCTTAAGGGGGAGGGCATGTTAGGGTCCCACCCTAACCCCTTTATTCATGTCATGGGATCACGTCATAGTCAAGAGTCAATAAAGCCCATATTAATATTTGTAAGTGGTTAACCCGCAATTAATGAAGGGACCACATTTAGTTGCAAATGGGCGATAGTATTAAATAAAGGGTAAATGGGCGGTAGTATTAGATAGATGGTATTAATAAAACCCACGGTATTGGCCCGTGGTATTGCATGTATGAGTCATATATAAAGGATAGAGACTCCCTGCGAGGAGTATCGTGTCTTGTCTTGTAATCGAGCTCTGCTCTATTGGAGGTTGCCCCCTCGAAGAGGCCTGTGAACATTTCTCTCTGAGTAATAAAATCATTGCTATTCTGTGTTCTGGGTATATTTTCTTCGCATATTCTGTGTTCTGGGTATTTTTCTCACATATTCTCTGTTTGGTATTACTTTGCAGGTTAAAGAAGCATAACATATCATGCTTGGAATCAGTAGGGAGTTTCATTAGTCTTAAGGGTCCAAATAACCAGTCCATAAATTTAGCACAACACTAGTTAAGTTCCCCATGAAACAACAAATAAAACCAAATTGGCATCTCAGAATTCAAACCTAGTGGGTGAGAAATTTTGGAACTTTCCAGCCTTTGTTAAAGTGTTGCTTCCACCCTTTTATAAGAAGTGAGGAGATGGAATTTACAGTGTACAAAATATCTTAGCTAGAGCTCCAGCTGTCTGCTAGATTAGCTATCTCAGCTAGTGTAAGGCTTTGTTGCCCAAATATTACAATCGGGATCTGCTCCCTTTCTTGTAAATAAGAAACTACATAAAATAATAAGAAATGGGAGGAAGATGGAGGAAGAGGTCAACTACTGCTTCGGTAAAAGCTTTAGTGTGCTTCCCATGCTACTTGGCTTGTTCACTGTCTATTCTCCCTTAAATGCCTTCGGCCCCAACTTTGGATGCGTATTCCAAAATATTTTTCTCATGAATGTGCCCAAACTTGTTTTGAATGTGCCATCCCTCAATTAAACACCCAAACTGTCGACCCATACATCCTTTAAAGCTATGCACAATCCTTTTCTGTGCTTTTATACACATGTAGATGTGTTTTATGATGTAACGAATAGACTGTCGAGTGCGGGCCTTTGACACTGAAATGATACGACACAAGCGAGCTCTAATTTCCCCTTTGGCTCCCTTTTCTTAAGCTCCTTTCTACTTATTCATATCACCTGACCGTGGATTGTGACCAACTGCTTATCCCTTTGGGTGTTAAGGCTCTCCACTGCTATCTGGGGGCCTTTTCCTTTATAACTTGAAGCACCTTTAGTGGCACCTTTTTACCACATCGGCTAAAATCTAGACACGAAATATTTATCAAATAGAATGAGATGCCGACATAGTCCAACTGATATAGGTGAAGGAAGTTATCAAGAACATTGTTGTGCACAATGAATGGCTTAGAGACATATGGATTAAACACCAAAGCACATTTAGAATGTGGTGGACAGAGTTTTTTTGGAAATAATGGAAGAATTGAATCATTGCAATGATGAGCATATACTTTCCCATGTGGTAGATTAGATCCTTGATCTAGGCCATTGACATGGCCAAAAAAATACGTATATATGCATTGTTGATCTCTATTTACATCTCAAAGCACTTACTGGCAAATATTTGGAGGACAAAGAAGACAAAAAAAAATGATATATATCTCAACATAGTACGTGTAGAGAATCAATATATGTTTCTCAAACGTAGGAATATGGTAATGCGATTGGCTACGATTGAGGCCCTACACTCTAAGGGGAAGGGACTAACTATTCTCGGCACCCTCGTTGCACCTATTGATGTGTCAAATTCAGCGTATTCTATTTTATGGCTTAGACTTTTGCTTACAACTGTGTTTTTTCTCGGTTATGGACACCTTTAGTTATCATAGCTTGCGGCTAGTGTAGCTACAATTTGTTTACTCTTAGGTATAAAAAATTCATTGATAGTAATGTTATCTTGGTGAAAACAACTTATGGGAGTAGTATTTTTCACTATTATGTAATTTTTTGGACAAAAAAAACATTTTTCCATTGGTGGTATGATTTCCCTAGTAGCAAAGTGTCACAAGAAAAATATTGATGTATGCTCTATTTTAAATAGTCAATAAAATATCAAACTTGACCAAAAAAACCATTCCAATGGCAATTAGATAGAAAAATTAACATTTTCAATCATGTAAAATATCAATACCAATACCAATAATTTTAAAACTTGGAAGTAATATATTCCATCAAAGAATCACAATCAAATATTACATATCAATAATTTTATTTAAAATCACTATTTGCCAAAATATGTAAGAGTTAACTAAAGGAAATTTGATTAAAACTCATTTTAGATTTATTTTTAATATTTAATTTTATCAATTTTACATTAAAAAAATTATTTAATATATTCATATAAATATGAATAAATATGTCATATTATTTTAAATTATTTTATTATAATTAAATTATATTATTTTAAAAATATTTATATAAATAAAATAAAAATGAAAAATATATTTATAAATATATATTAGTACTTTTTTAGAGTTCATATATATTTTAAGAAATGAAATTTAATTTAAAATTATGTAAAATGTAAAATTTTTATTTTTTAGTAAAACATGTTATTATATATTCACCCAACATGTAATTAAAATAAATATTTGAAAATAAATCCAATTTTCAAAACTTTATTATTAAATTAAATATATAATAGATATATAAATAAAATGACACAAATTCTAATTAGTTAATATATCTACCCTTTAAAAACTACTTACCAAGCTTATTTTAAAGAAGAGTTATTAATAATATAACAGTAGGAAGGAATAATAAGCCTAATGAAGCAAAATGATTTATATCTTATTTTTACATATTTAACTAATTTATGAGTAACTAATTTATGAGTGTTAAAAAATTAACCATAAATTAAATTTAATAAAAAAATCACTTTCTAATTACACATCAAACTAAATACATCTATATTTTTAACTAAATTTTAAGAAGTTAAAATTTTAAGGATAAAATGTATATTTGTTCTTAACAGAGAGTATTTACTCATCTTAACACAATATTTGTTCGTGATATACATCAAATAAATTTTCACAATAATTTATTAATTTAATAAATATTTTTTTAGATAAATAAAAAAAACCAGAAAATATATAGTTTTAAGTACTTTTTAGTTTCATCTTTTATTTTATATTTTAGACAATTCATATTTCCTGCTCTATATAAAAAATAACCATAAGTGAGAGATATATAACGTTATATCCATTTTTTTATCTATATTAGTTTTTTTTAAATCCCATTTTATAATCCCATTCTAAGTTACGTTCATCACTATATCACAGTGGGTCATTTTTATATTATCATTCTTCAACCTATTGTTAAATTCTTCCATATTTCCTAAGACTACTTGCAGAAATATTCAGTGAAGTGTAAACAGCTTATTCGAAAGAAAAACATATAAAAAAAATATACCTAACCTATGGTTACATTCTTCTGTATTTCCTATTCGAAAGAAAAACATATAAAAAAAATATACCTAACCTATGGTTACATTCTTCTGTATTTCCTTATACTAATAAAATAAGTAAAAGTAATAAAGTGTAAACAACTTATTCAAAAGAACAAAATATATAAAGAGGATATACCTAAAACCAATAAAGTGTAAACCGATTATTAAAAAGAACAAAAACATTTAAAGAAGATATACCTAAAAACCGATTATTTAAAAAGAACAAAACATATAAAGATGATATACCTAAAACCAATAAACTCTAAACCGCTTATTAAAAAGAACAAAACATATACAAAAGGATATACCTAAAACCGATAAAGTGTAAACCGCTTATTAAAAAAACAAAACACATAAAAAAGATTATAGTAGATATTATACTATTTTTAACGAAAATGGAAATTACCTCAATTTACAATCAAAATGTACATAAATATAAATAATAAATAAAATTTAAAATAATTTCAAACGCTTAATTGCATAATTGTAACAAAATCTTTCTTTAAACGTTAAAATATATAACTTTATTTATTCAAGTACATGTGGATCATGATGTGAACCGACCATTTCCCATCACGAAATGGACTTTCACGTGTTTAATATCAATAAACATCTCCCGTGGCAAATAAGTAGCGGATAAACTTTCAAGTTTCAACGGTATCAATTTCGCGATCACAGCTATGGGACACATTTTCAGTGATGCCTCTTTCAATCATAATTCTAATTACCAATAAGTTGCATCTTTCCATCATAATTCTAATTACCAATAAGTGAACTTTTCACCATTCAAATCTTTGTCCACACTTCAAAAGATTTGTAATTACGTCATGCAATTTACTCACGTGATGTTGGTCGTCGTCAATGTTGTCCTCCACAACCATCGTATCAAATATCAATGAGTAATGCGTGGATACAGGCCTGGAATTTGACGTCCCACAGAACCTATTTTTGATTTTGGAACTTATTTGATGGCAGAAAATCTTCCACATCAAGTTAGACGCGTGGTATACTTTTCCAACCCGTCCTTTTGACGTTTAATTTCACAAGGAAAACGTAAAAATCTATAATATCCTAATAGGTATTAGGACTCTGAGCCTATCTCTTGAAATTTATAACCACTGTCAGTAAGTACCAGGTTGAAGTCATACGGGCCTATGCCTTAATTAATTTCTAGTGTGCATACCAGCCTGGAGTATACGATGCGTTCTCCAAATTAATTGTTTTTTCTTTTCGCCGTTCAGCTTTTATCCTCGATTCGGCGACGTTTACTGAAACTAAGTCACTCAGGTTTCATTACTGTAAAATTCTGCATTTCTTGTCAAGTCAAGGGTACCTTGTGAGAAATTCATATAATTTCGTTGTGCTGTGAGAGTTAATCTTATCTACAGTGTTCTCAAATTCGAAAAAGCTATGAATTTTTCATTAATTTCATCGATTGGTTTGCGTTTGGGTTGCAACTTGCAGTCGGCGACCTGTACCGTTATATGTCTTATGTCTTCCCGCAGATGGTATTTTTGTGTTTGTTTTTGAACTTCCCCACACTATACTATACTGGTTTGTGGATGCTTCTTATTGTGTTATTATTTTTGAGGAGCTGTTTCGATATAGTTACTTTTTGGACGCGACCCTACCAGTCACTATCTGCAGGTATGTCAATTACTCACTGGCTTTTTTTATCAGCAGTGTTATGTTAGAATGTCATAGGTCCCTTGAAGGTTGTTGCTTATTTGTCTAGGAAGCAATTGTCTGGGCAGGCCGCAGAACCCTCTACAGCTTTGGCGGTTAACATTGAACTCATTTGTTTTGTTTCTAGTGTTTAAATCCTGGTTCAATTTTGGGGTAGATATTTATTTTGCCTGTCAAATTTTGGGATAAAGGTGTGTTCTTTGCACTGAATTAATGCAATGAATAGATTGCATTAATCCTTATCTATTTTCTTGCTCCATTTTTAAGATGAGTCAATTTCTTACCATAGCAATGGTTGGATTGAATACGTGCTGTTTTGTCTGTGTTTTCGCTCACAATATGAACCGTGAACAAATGGCTAAATGGCCAACCCATTTCCTCTCTAATAAATATGTTGAGAAAATTGCTAAATGTTATATATATATGAAATAGTTGTGTATTAATAGTTGTTCTTTGTGTCTAATGGCAATGAAAATCCAATTTCTGTAACTTGACCAGATCAGCCTCTGTCATATTAAAGATTTTTTTATCGTGCCTCTTGGTCTTTTCTTGAAGGCTTTTTTACTTGAAGAGAATTCTTTTAGAAGGTTCTGTAAGTTTGGCGTTTACCAAATAATTAGTTGAAACGTTGTCTAAGCAATAGACAACAACCACATTGAGTAGTCAGACATGCCTTGGCCAGATCAGCCTTTGTCATATTAAAGATTTTTTATCGTGCCTCTTGGTCTTTTCTTGAAGGCTTTTTTACTTGAAGAGAATTCTTTTAGAAGGTTCTGTAAGTTTGGCGTTTACCAAATAATTAGTTGAAACGTTGTCTAAGCAGTAGACAACAACCACATCGAGTAGTCAGACATGCCTTGGCCACAACTTTTATTCTGTAATTGTGGTAGGGGTTGAATTACAAGTCTACTTGTGATTGACTTTGAATTATACAGGTCTAATGTTCATGGTCTGCACATTTTTGTGACTTGTAATTTTTTGGGTTGTTAGTGACATATTCGTTGTCTTTTTTCATTGAAATTATAGTGGCAAGATTTGATTACGAAGAAGTATTTAAATACAATTGTTATGAAAAAAATCCACAACTAAAAAATCCAGTACGGATCCATTCAGAAGTATACACATGAGAGATTTGAAAATGTATTTACAAGAATTTCAGTATCACGAACACGCAATGAACCATGAAAAATATTCCTTCTTCAAAGAATTTGCAACGTGGTTTATATTCATAGATTTCTCCCCTTTTTGAATTTTTTTTGAGGGTTTTGGGTTGTTTCTGGTCCTTGTAGGTTGAAGATAGTAAAAAATAGGTTAACTGTGTTATGGCGCTCACATGCATCCAGATATTGAGTACTTTCTATGCCATTGTTTTTCTTCCTCAGGTGTTTTTCTTCCTCACGTGAAGGTTGTTATGGTCTGCTGTCTGGAGGGAATTTGCAATGTACCCATTGCGATTATTTTAACAAAAAAATATTGCCGGCCAAGAAAACTTTTTGAATGTATTTGGAGAGTAAATCACCATAAATGGGCAATATGATGTAAGGGATGTGATGTCTGAGCGTTGAACAGTTTATTACCTCCATTTCTATCTTTTTTTTAAATACCCGCTCCGTATTTGATTTTGGATCCGCCATTAATGTTTGAGCCAGTTAGACCTAAGTGCCCTAATATATTAGGGTCATCGTTTGAAATTTCTACTTACCGCCACAATGTGGCTCTTCTATGTAAGTCATATTTTTAAGGAGTTGTTTTAGTAAGATTTTTATGCTAAAATTTTTTAAGTGTTATTTAAACTGTGATTTTGAGTTTATATAAGGATTGAGCACTTTGAAAAAACTCTAGAGCACTTGGATTTCTGTGACACTCACATATTTAGTTAAAACGTAAAATGAATGGTAAAAAAAATACAAAAACGTCGTCAAATTTTAATTTGACAGGAAAAAAGAATTTGAAATTCTAAGCCTGCATCGCGCTATTTATGACATGTTACAACCATGTGGCTGGCTATTACGTGATCTACTACTAAAATATAAATAATATGGAGCATTTTTTCCCAAATCACTGACATTGAGGAAAGCAAATCTTACTTACATAAGAAATGAAGCGTATCAACACTGTATTATCTTTAAAGGTTGATGCAGGGTTACCTCGTTTACATTCACAGTATGTATCTACAATGCATAAGCACATCAATGCCTAGAAATTAATTTTAAGGAGTCAAAATTTTCAACTATCAAAGGTTAAGGCCTTTTTATTAACTCAACGAAACCATTCATTATAATAGCTCAGTCTTTTATTTCTTTCTATCGGAATTTTATCCATCCTTATAAACCTTAGTTTAAATCCATAAGCCGCACTAGGCCTTCATAACATTGTTGCCGCATATATATAACAAACCCCTCTTTAAACTTTGGTTAATGCAGACTTAACCCATAAAACCCCCATTTGGTGCTTTATTTCTATTATAAATAGAAATACACATAAGCATGCATAATTTACCTTTCTGCCTTTTTTAAAGCCTTGCACAGTTTCCAAGGTTTCCCCTTTATCGCTGATCGCAATCGTGACTCTCTACGGTTACATTAACACACACCTCCTCCGCATCCGATATGCAATTAACTTTCCTTTCAGATTTCAAATCATATAAAACTGTGCTTATAACCATATCAGGTCTGCACTCATCCATCACCCTTCCATTGCGCTTTCCATTAAAACTCCGATCAATGATCAAATTATGACCGTCGATCTAGACTCGATCTGATGGTTGGACTTTTAACCGATCAACAAAACAGAACAGTGATCCATCGATCTTCCTCCATCATATCTAATGATTAATATTGGTTTCGGGTAGACAACAAGCACGGGGATTAACCGCCTGATAAAGCGGTTTTCCCTCACTGCCTTTATGCTACATGTCGAATGGTAAGTGGAATTGGGCGCTCACCCTTACATACCACTTACCATTTAGACCTCGCTCGAAATAGCATTTCCATATATAAATTCGCCTTTTCACCGATTATCTTCCGCGCTCTTTCACCGTGCAATGAATGTTGATCTATGAGATCGATGGTTCTCGTTCTTTGTCGCCTACGTCATTGATCTTTGAGATCGAACGGTTCCTATGTATCGACGACTCGCTTCTTCGTTCGTTCCTTTGCCTTGACTTTAATTCATTCCTTAGTGTTTTTGCTGTGGATTCGGGTTTTTTTCAAGGTTTCGACCTTCCGCTTCCGCTGCTCAACTTCCTCTGAGCTTAACTCCTTTGTGAATTCTCACTTCCCTACCTCTCCAAAGCTCCACTCTGATTCTCCAATTGGATTCAAATACGCATTATGATTTCTCTGAATCATTCTCTTCTCTGCGTAGTTCTAGAGAACTCTGTGTGCAACCTCTGTTACAAAATACACAATTTTCACGTAATTCAATCATTTAATATCCATTCACACATCTATGCAGTTATGGAATAAACCTTTATATGCATGAATATAAACAACTTATTACATATCTAGACCCTCTGTCTCATAGGGTTGATCTTCAATATCAGTGGCCTCCTCCCCTTTACTCTACCTGTAGGCTTACATTTATACCAGAAAGGTTTTGTTGAAATAATTATGGTTCAAATTCTAGATCTACTGAACCGACTCCTAGATGTCCTTTATGTCCACTTCTAACTTCAATTAATTCCTAAGAACTCTCTCTAGTTCCTAAAATCATGAAACTACCTTTAGAGTTATAATTGACTTCTAACTCTTTTGTCATTATTAACCACTCATATTCTCCTTTATTCGAGAGAATTTACAAACATCCTCACACATCTAATTAATTCCTATTCTAATCACTTAAAAGCGTAAATATTATATTAATTTGAGACTTAGGAAACCAACTTCCTTAAAAAACATGACCCCCTATGTCTACTAAAATACAATGATTTTCCTTAGGTTGAATGTTCCTGCATCAGACTCCCAAAGTAGAAAATATTCATGATCTCTTGATCATGTGTCTTCATGTGTTGATAGGAAACCTCCAAGGTCCCAAACTTTAGTTTGTAACTGTCTGAAAGTTCTGCACCTTTGTTGCTACTATATGTCTGCTATTTTTTGTTTCATCTTCCTCTCCTTGTCAATTAGGTTCAAATTCTGATTGAACATGTTTTCTGCTACTATCATTTTCCTCCCTATGGCCTGTTTCATCATTAGCTGCCATAATTCTTCAATCTCCATCTCTAGAACATCTTTGGACTGGTCTATATTTTGCCACTTACTTCTGCCTCTTTCTCTTTGTTTTAGGTTATTGCTGTTGTCCACCAACTCTTCAATCTGTTGTTCTTCTTCTTGGAGTTGTTGAATGCTATCACTTACCCTTACTCTTCCTCTCATTCTTACTTGTTATGTTATTCTTGTTGCCTCCCTTTCATCATTACCCTCTTTCATGATTATTTTTGTCTACATTGAATCATGACTTTCCAGCATTCTCTCCAGCAATTGAGCATCTCTATTCCATGGATTGAATTCTTCCACAGCATCTTCTTCTTTCATCTTTATTTGGCTATTCATCGGTGCCAAATTTCCTTCAGCATATGCAACAAAACCTGCACTCACAAAACACTTGTTAAAATAAAAAACACAAGGCTTCTGTGCCTTATATTCTTTTGGCAATAATTCAGTTTGCTGCTCTGTTTCTTCCTTCTCTGTCAGCACATTAGTATGCTATTTTGAATTCTCAAAAGAATTCATGAGGCTGTCAACTAGTCTTTCCACTACATCATCTGCTCTAATGATGTCTTCCTGCTCTTGTCCATTGTAGTAAAGTCCTTCTGCAATCACACTGTCATACTTAGAATTTTCCAGCAAATATTCCAGCAATGCAATTTCTCTGTGATACTTCATAAGTACTTCATCATCTCTTATAATTCTTGCATTTATAAATAAATTATCAATTTAAACATCACAAGGTTTAAAAGTCTCAACTGTTTCTTCACTTATCAGCGCTTCAGACTGAATTTCATTTCCTTCTTTCACAAGAATTTCTTCCTGTGTTGTCACAGTTTCAAATATCAATGCATTATTAAGTTCTTTTTGCTGCAATAAATCACTACTTCTCTCATTTAAGAGACATTCTCCATCCTCCTTTACTTCAAAGTTTTTATCTTCTGAAAGATACTCTTCCATACTTCTGACAGTTTCAAAAGATTGCCCATCCTCTGCAAAACAATCCTTTGTTAGTGTTCCTTCTCCCAAGGTTAAATCCTTTGCATAGGTTTCTTCCTTCTTAACATCTTTCAGTAGATGTCCTTCTTTCTTATTGACTGTCTCAACAGTTTCCATGGCTATTTCTACTGTGCCTATCACCATAGTGAACTGATGATCCTTTACTATGATTTGAGCTAACAATCTCTTCTTCAACATTGTCTTTAATCTCTTGTTGTTTACCTTCTCCAAGAGCTCTCCTTGTCTCACCATCTGCATTAATATTCTCCTTCATTTATCTTTCGTCCACAGACAAACTATCAGTCTTTAAAACATAAAACCCTGTGGTCTCTCTTGATGTTTCAGCCATCATATCTGATTGTTGTTCTAAATCCTTCATATGATTCAAAAATTCTTCTATGGTCTCCTCTTCAATCTCATCAAGCCCTTCACTTGGTTGTTTGATATCTT
The DNA here is from genome assembly GCA_000404065.3 of Pinus taeda. NCBI lineage: Eukaryota > Viridiplantae > Streptophyta > Pinopsida > Pinales > Pinaceae > Pinus > Pinus taeda. The sequence goes on along the minus strand of APFE031586171.1, from coordinate 13,341 downwards.
TCCCCAACTGTATATGAGACCTATCTATCTCATCTTCTTCCAGAACATAATTTAAATTCTGCTTGTCTTCTTCCTCCTTTGTGAAAATATCAGCAAATTGTCCTTTTTTTACATGTTTCACCTGCAAACATACACAAATTGTCATATTTAAAACCATGTAACCCTTTGGCCTCACTTGAAGTTTCTATGTTCAAGTCTTCATCTTCTCTCAGAACTTTACCCTGTTCTGCTTCACAAATGGACACTTCCATTTTCATTTCCAACTTCGCTTCTTTGAGTTCTTCCATCAGCCACCTTACTTTCCTCTGTTGTAGCCTTCTATGCAACTTATGCCACTTCACTAGCTTCTTCCCAAGACCCAACCTAGTCTTTGTCTTTCCTCAAGTATTCTCCTTAATGCATTGAGTTGTTCTTTTAACTCTGCAATCTCTTTATCAATTTCCCCTTAACTCGTCCTCTTACAATTTTCATTGGCATCCTCTTTCTTCTGCTGTGGTCTTTCTCAGAACCTATACTATGACTATAAATAGCCATCTTCTTCTTCTCTATTTTCATGAGCTCCTCACTCACTCACCATGAGCTACATTAAAGCTTCCACGACAACAAGTTCTCCTTGTTACGATTTACCTCACTAAACTTTCCTCTGTACTTGGTATTTTGGCAAGACCTTGGTTCTCTATCTCTGGAACCTCCTTTGAGCACTTCCCTCTGCTCCTTCTAGTCTTCAACTCATCTTCACTTTTCAAGATCACAACTGTCCTCTTGTATTTCAATCACAATGAAATACTTGGTTCTGACCATCTCTTCTTTCACTTAGAAAGTCTTACCAGCTTCCTTCATCCCTTAGCAATTCTACCCACATCCTCTATGGAATTGTCTTTGTGAACTACAACAATCCCTCTACAGTAACAAGTATCCTTCTTGCTACATATGCCTCACTAAGATTCTCTCCTTTGAGCTCAGTGTTTTAGCATCTTTCTGGTTCTTTCCTTTAGAATCAACTGAGCACTCATTGCTCTAGATCATTGCAACCTTCACATCTTCTTATGCTGTCACCTGCATATCAATGTATAAACATACATTCTTAAATCAAAATAGAACATATCACCTCACCTTCAAGATCTCAACATGATCTTATTCCACCATTCCACCTGTACCTTGAATGGATTGTCCTCTATTTCTTACATCTGCAAGTTCTGTTACACATCACCTCTGTGTGCTTACTTTCTACCAGATTAGAATCTGAGCCTCCCTTCACTGCATAAATGTCTTTGACACATAACTTTGTTCTCAATTCTTTCACATAGAATTTATTTGTTCTATTTTAATGCCAATTTTTTCAATTGCAATTTTTCTCTGATACCAAATGATGCAGGGTTACCCCCGCTTACACCCACAGTATGCATATACAATCCATAAGCACATCAGTTCCAAGAAATTAACTCTCTAAGGAGTCAAAATATTCAACCATCAATGGTTAAGGCCCCCTTATTAACTCAACGGAACCATTCATTACAATAGCCCAGTATTTTATTTCTTTCTATCGGAACTCTATCCACCCTTATAAACCTTAGTTTAAACCCATAAGCCGCACATTAGGCCTTCATAACATTGTTGCCGCATATATATAACAAACCCCTCTTTAAACTTTGATTAATGCAGACTTAACCCATAAAACCCCCTATCGGTGCTTTATTTCTATTATAAATAGAAATATACATAAACATGCATAACTTACCTTTCCACCTTTTTTGAAGCCTCGCACAGTTTCCAAGATTTCCCCTTTATCGCTGATCGCAATCAGGGCTCTCTGTGGTCACATTAACACACACCTCCTCCACATTCTATATGCAATTAACCTTCCTTTTGGATTTCAAATCATATAAAACTGCGCTTACAACCATATCGAGTCCGCACTCATCCATCTCCCTTTCATTGTGCTTTCCATTCAAACTCTGATCAGTGATCAAATTATGGCCGTCGATCTAGACTCGATCCGAAGGTTGGACTTTCAACTGATCAACAAAACAGAATGGTGACCCTTCACCATCGATCTTCTTCCATCATATCCAATGATTAATATTGGTTTTGAGTAGACAACGAGCACGAGGATTAACCGTCCAATAAAGTGGTTTCCCCTCACCACCTTTGTGCTATGTGTCGAATAGTGAGTGGAATCGGGCACTCACCCTTCCATACCACTTACCATTTAGACCTCGCCCGAAATACCACTTCCATATATAAATCCGCCTTTTCGCCGACTATCTTCCTTTATCTTTCACCATGCGATGACCATTGATCAATGAGATCGATGGTTCTCGTTCTCTATCTCCTACACTATTGATCTTCAAGATCCAACGGTTTCTATGTATTGACATCTCGCCACTTCATTCGTCCCTTTTCCTTGACTTTAATTCATTCCTCAATGTTTTTCTTGTGGGTTTGGGTTTTTCTTCAGGGTTTCGACTTTCCACTTCCATTGCTCAACTTCCTCTGAGCTTAACTCCTCTGCGAATTCTCACTTCACTACCTCTCTAGAGCTCTACTCTGATTCTCCAATTGGATTCAAAGATGCATTATGATTCCTCTGAATCATTCTCTCCTCTGCGTAGCTCTACAGAATTTTGTCTGCAAGCTCTGTTACAGTGTACACAATTTTCATGTAATTCAATCATTTAATATCCATTGACAAATCTCTGCAGTTCTGGAATAAACCTTTATATACATGAATATAAACAACTGATTACATATCGAGACCCTCTATCTCACAACCCTGATCTTCAATATCAGTGGCCTCCTCCCCTTTTTTCTGCCCGTAGGCTTACATTTATACCAGAAAGGTTCTGTTGAACTAATTCTGGTTTAAATCCTAGATCTACTGAACTGACTCCTAAATGTCTTCCATGTCCACTTCTAACTTCAATTAATTTCTAAGAACTCCCTCTAGTTCCTCGAATCATGAAACCACCTTTAGAATTATAATTGGATTCTAACTCTCTTGTTATTATTAACCACTCATGTTCTCATTTATTTGAGAACATTTACAAACATCCTCACACATCTAATTAATTCCTATTCTAATCACTTAAAAGCCTACATATTACATTAATTTGAGACTTAGGAAACCAACTTCCTTAAAACACATGACCCCCTCTATATCTACTAAAATACAATGGTTTTCCTTGAGTTAAATGCTCCTACATCAAAGGTCAATCACGTTGAGAGTGGATCCATCTATTTCTTAGAATCTATGTTTACAATGTGCAGAACTACAAAGTATACATATATAAAATAGAAATGTCTTAACTTGGTCATATTGGGATCATTGACCGAAGGTGGGACTCCGGAGTTAGAATTAGTTGAAGAACATTATAGACATTGAAGTTGCTGTGACCTAGTCACACTTCTGAGCAGTGTTTTTCATCGTTGTTTGAGATAAGGTGGACACTAGTCTCTTGTATCTATATTATCCGATGGTTCATTATTTTCAATCAGTGATAAGACTTATGGCTATTCAATCCGACCTTTAATTCTTAGACAGATGTACCACTCTCACGATTGCTATGACCCACATGGGATTCAGGATTCGACTCCTCACCATACCACGTTGTCAATCATTGCTAATCCAATTTATCACGGATGTACAGGTTTTAGGTGAATATTGAACATCATGTATTAAATTAATGATTGATTTTTTTCATGAGGTCTTATTTTGAAGATAGGTGTAAATAGAGTAAATAAATGATTGGTTCACTTTTACTCTTCGAGAAAAGTAAATAAATGATTGGTTTATTGTTTTTAAAGATAAGAATAAACAAAATTGTATAGCGAGACGTCATAATGTGTTGTATGTACTCCAAAAAATAATAAAATTGTAAAATGGTTATAATATTTATTTAGTTTTTTTTTTAATTATTTTAATAATAATAGGCAATTTTTTGGTAAAAATGATTAAAAGTTAATAATTATTTATTTAATATTGAATGATAGCAACTTTTTTATATAATGTTCATATTATATTACACATGTCATGTCATTAAAGTATAAATTGATATAATGAAAATTCTACAACTTGTAGATCCATCTATTACTTCAAATCCACAAACCATGCATATATAAAATAGAAATGTCTTACGATAGAAATGTCTTACCTTGGTCGTATCGCGATCATTGACCGGAGTTAGAATGAGTTGAAGAATGTTACGGACATTGAAGTTGCTGTGACCCAATCACACTTTTGAGCAGTCCTCTTCATCGTTGTGTGAGACAAGGTGGACATTGGTCTCTTGTATCTATATTATCCTATGGTGGCAAGAGCTAACCATCCTGCCATAGGGCATTAAATGACTGGTTAGCTGCATGCCCTTTAACTTTATAACAAACTTCATTAATTTTCATTTATCTCGTTATGCACGCGGGTGTGTTATAAAGTTAAAGGGAATGCAGCTAACCAGTGATTTAATGCCCTATGACAGGCTGATTAACTCTTGCCTCCTGTGGTTCGCTATTTTCGTTAGATGATAAGACTTATAGCTATTCAATCCGACCTTTAATTCTTAGACGGACGTACCACTCTCACTATTGTTGTGACCCACATGGGATTCATGATTCGACTCCTCACCATACCACATTGTGAATTGTTGCTCATCCAACTTACCAAGGACTTATAGGTTTTAGGTGAATATTAAACATGATGTATTAAATTAATGATCGATTTTTTTAAATGAGGTTTTATTCTTAAGATTACCAAGGACTTATAGGTTTTAGGTGAATATTAAACATGATGTATTAAATTAATGATTCATCTTTTTAAATGAGGTTTTATTCTTAAGATAGAAGTAAATAGAGTAAATAAATCATTGGTTCACTTTTATTCTTAAATAAGAGTAAATAAATGATTGGTTCAACGTTTTTTAAGATAAGAATAAACAAAGTCGTATGGCTAGATGTCATGATGTGTTGTATGTACTCCAAACAATAATAAAATTGTAAAATAAGTTATATAAATATTTATTTAAGCTTTTTTAAATATAATTAAACATTTATTTGGTAGAGAATGATAAGAAGTTAATAATTATTTATTTAATATTCAATGATGACAACTTTTTTTATATAATGTTCATATAATAGTACACATGTCATGTCATTAGAGTATATATTGATATAATGAGAGTTGTACAAATTGTACACATATTTTTCACATATTTTTTTCAAATTTATATTTTTTAAATGATTTTCTATAAATTAAAAAATAAAACCATAAAAATTGTCTACTCAATACTTTACACCAATGAGAAAATGGAATTTTTTAATTTAATTACAAATCAATTGTGTTTATGGTACATAGTAATTAATATATAATGTTATTTTTCAAATTATTTATATTTATTGTACATAGTAATTAGTGATATAGTACATAGTAATTAATAATACAGTACACAAAAGTCAATTCTTGCAATAATTACACAATAAGAGGGGAGACATTTCAACCGACCATATTTGAGATAAATAAAAATAAATTTTATTTAAAAATAATAAATTTAATTTCATAATGTTAAACTTTAGATAGATTTTATTTTTTAGTAAAGAAAAACTAATAGCGAGTCAATGAAAAACGGAATACGTTATAAACAATTGGTTTACCATCTTTTTTGGATCAGAATAGAAATAATGTGATAGTTAATCAAATTAAATGAAAATTGATCCCATCAATTATTAACATTTTGTATGGATTAGATATTTGTTTAAAAAATATTATTGTTATAAATGAGAATAATTATGTTCAAATTATGCATTTATTGATATAAGTAAGAAGAATTATGTCCAAATTGTGTATTTGATTTAGGCTAAAGTAAAGGTGGTAAGGATATTTCACTTTCACTATAATTCTAACTAAAAGTAACAAAATTTTAAATTTTAGCTTTCTAGTGTTGGAAGATGTATAATTCTTATACTTATTCAAAATATTTCAATTTTTTTTTTAAAGAAACAAAAATCTTAAATACTCATGTTGAAGAATATATACATTTTACATCTAGTTGCCAAGAAAAAACATATAATAATACACATTTCTACTTTCTATGCAATATGGCAAAACCATTTCCAAAAGTTGCTTGCTCCAGTTTTAAAAATTATGGAGCTTTGACAAAATTTGAGTTCCTTTGTAAAATCTTATAACAAAAAACCTCGAAATTCAATCTAGACCCCCACACTAAATTCATATAGATCTGACCTTCAATTCATATTGACCAACCTTATGCTTAAATAAATAATTTGAATATTCATATTTATTTATTTATTTTAACAACTTTATGTAGACAACCCCTCTATAAATTAAATTATTTTAATACAAACTATCATAAATTATTTCAATGAACCATGAACATATCATGTATGATTAAAACATTTCAAGTAGCCTAAATAAATGTTTTGGTCAATTTTTCTTGAAAGCTAGAAAATATTGGATGGAATTATAAATTTTAAGCTATGTGATTTATGCAATCTAGGTTATTAAGAAAATTTTCAAAGTATTTAATCCATTTATACATTTAAAAATGAAAAATCATATTTACCATTAATATAAATTTATCTTAACCATTGATCTAACAAAACCTTAAAAATATCAAATTTCTTAAAATTTCCAAAAAAAAAAAAATTAAAAAAATACTTACAACAGTAAACATTTGATCGTCTGAATAATTCGTAAATTTAAATCCGTAAATTTAAAATACATCTATATTAGTTATTAGTCCCTGCCCTTCGGGCTGGCAGGGACTATAGTAATCGGTTTTACCCGATAGCATTACTTCGACACAGAAATCCATGAACTTATTTCACGTTAAACCAAAGTTTGCCGATACATTTTATTAAATTTTATGTTTGACAATACACGCAGCCAATGGATGGAACGATCGTCTTATTTGGCCTCAGTACGAGGTAGACGATCTGAAAACTTAGGGAAATATTCTGAAATCACTTGGTTAATTAGTAGAGCTTCCGCCTCCCTGAATTAATACTACCTTTGGGATAGCATTAGTTGGCTAACATTTAATGTTAGCTGGCTAACATTACGAATAAATGGGTATGGCGTAGGTTTATTAAACCGGAGGCGTGTCAATATGCATGCTTCACTTGCATGGAAGCAGTGCGTGTCCTTCACCCTCAGCTTGCTAATTCTTCATATCCTCCTTGCGCTCCATCCTGCACTCCATCCTGCACCATAGCTCTTAGCTCTCGGCGGTGGCCTGCACTCCATCCTGCACCATAGCTCTCAGCTCTCGGCGGTGGCTTCCTGCCAGCTCCACCCTGGAAGAAGTAACATTGCATACCACCCTGCAAGAAGTACGTTGCATACCAGGTATATTGCTGCAACCACATATTTTATAAAATAGAAAATAATGGTTAAATCTGTTCTACTTCTATTTCTGTATGATTAGACTATTTGGAGAAACTGTATGATTAAAAGAATACCTATTTTGAAGCCGAATACCTATTTTGAAGCTTGGCTTCAAGGCGTTCTTTTTCTCAGCCGCAGAAAGCTTGGCTTCAAGGCGTTGTGCCAAGTCTTCAGGGTTTGCCGACGGAGTTGGAAATTTCGAGGCAGTATTACCAACCCTGGCACCAGCTGGAATCATTAATAGGAATGCGATGGCGGAAATTACTACCCAAGATTTCCGCAATGCGAGGTGTTGTGGTGACCTGCCATGAGAACTCAATGGAATTTAAACCCCTTTCAATAATGTGACTATAATTTTTTTTTGCACAAGAATAGACTAAACTAATTACAAAAGCAATGGCCTTTTTGCAGAATAAAAGGAGGATTAAGTTCATGAATTATTACCTGAACAAAGCGCTGAGAAAGTTCTTGCAGAAAGCGGTAAATGTGATGATTGGCCTGTTCTTCCTGCGGCAAATGAAAAAGTAAGATAAAAACTATTTTCATAAAATTTTAGCAGTCTGGTAGAATATGCATATTCATTCTCCAATGCAAATGGACAACACGATGAATGAGTATGTAAGAGGGGCGTAGTGCATTTACGTGCTTCACAGGATACGCTGGCAGAGGCTGAACAAAATTGGCCGCAACTGGATAATCTGTCATGGCAGCATAGCTATAAGCAAAATAAAACCAGTCCACCAAATTCTCAGCAATATCATTATCGCTATTGGATCTGAAACAAGGAAGGGCATTCTCTTATGTTAAAACATACAACATAGTACATGAAATATGTATTGTGATCGATATAACAAAGGAATGCATTTCAAAGAGATTCAGTGTTGTTACTCGCAAATTTTGAGCGCTTTTCTTAGGGATTTGAGGCCTTTAGGAGTTGATGTCATGTTATCTATCACATTCCAGGAACCTTTGATCACTTGGAAGCAATTCTCACTTTCACTCTGCCATACAAATTTAGAATGAATGTACTACAATAACAACAAATTTTAAAACCCCATTCAAATTACTGAATTTGACTGGAAATTATACCCTGAAGTCTTCAGATACAGTGTTGTCGTAACTTGTAGGAGACGTGATGTTATCGAAATCCAAAATAGGCGCTGAGGACGCGACTGCACCGATTGCAATGTGTGGGTACTTCAACCGAAACCAAGCAGCTAACACTGCAAATTACATATATGTGGCACCCTCCATTAAATTTCTGACTGTAACTGTGATTAGACCATTAGCACTTGTACACATTATTTCAACTTACTTCCTCCATATGATCCCATTCAGGAGCATAGTCTGGCTATGTAGATCACCGTTTTTTGTTGTTAAGTGATATTCCAGTCTAGAATTTCCGGCTGTGGAAACTCCTGAACCTGTAGAGACCTGCACAGAGATACCGGTGTCCCTGCTAAAGTTGATCAAGAGGTCAGTTGTATCACCGAGAACGTCGGAGCAGAGAACGCATAAGCAGAGAGCAATGGCAGTAGTTTCTGAAACCTTTGATTCTTGAGCAGGTCCGGCAGATTGAAGCCATGACGTGGGAGCTTGGACAAGAGGGTGGCTTCGTCGTCCCGATGCTGCAAGGACACGTGAAGTGCATGCAAACTGCAAGTTAGAACACTCGTTGCTCCGAGACGTGTAACCTCTTCTGGATAATAGTGGGATGACGTGGAACCTTTAAATTAAAAAAGCTTTTCAGTTATATATTTAATTTTTATATATTTGCAGTCAAAGACGACAAAACACGGACAAATCGCTGGCTGTTTATCAATCCCCACAAATATTAAAAAGTAGAATAAGCAAAATCCGTCAGCGTTGGCGTTCTCTTTATCGCACTATCATGCATTTCACATGCTTATCTCTTTCTAAAATCCGAACATTACACGTCAGCTGAGCCATGTGCAACCGGTCTTTCTCCATGCAAAAACACCTATATACACATTCCAGAGTCTCCTAGTCTTACTGTGCAAGAGATTCCAAGGGCAATCAATGCTTCTAAGCAAGAATTGAGAATGCCCATATATACATTCTGAGTCTCCTAGTGCTAGTCTGGAAGAGATTCTAGAGGCAATTCATTCTTCTAGCGAATAATTGAATTGGTTTTTATCTGCCAAATTTCAATTGCAGAGGAGAACATACATTACAATGGGAGAACGGAGGACTCTGTTGATCGTTCAAGCTCTGTTGATATTGATAATTAATGGTTATGTTGGATTAATTTCAGGACACCAGATTCACCAAGGCAGATGGGAGCTTCTCCTGCAAAATGCGGGAGTTTCCGCAATGCATATGACGCTAGCCCACACCAATAAGTTCATCATTTTCGATCAAACGCTTGCCGGTCCTTCGCAAATTATGAGAAGCGATCCACCCTGCAACAACGCCACCGCTGCCGCCTTGCAAGATTGCTGGGCACATTCCATCGAGTACGATATCGCCACAAACAGTGTGAGGCCTCTACACCTTCTCACCGACACTTTCTGTTCTTCGGCTGCTTTCGCCAGCAACGGCACACTTATTCAGACTGGAGGATGGAGCAATGGGACAAGAGTTATTCGTTACTTCGCCCCATGCTCCGACGCCAGCTGCAACTGGATTGAATCGCCGGCCCACCTAACTGCCAACCGATGGTACGCGTCGAACCAGATCTTGCCCGATGGTCAGGTCATTGTCGTAGGGGGGCGCAGATCGTTCAATTACGAATTCGTTCCGAAAGCCCCCTCTGACGGTGCATTCCAGCTCCCATTCCTCGCAAAGACCAACACTGTGGGAGAGGAGAACAATCTCTATCCCTTCCTCCATCTCTCGTCAGACGGCAGTCTCTTCATTTTCGCCAACAAGGATTCCATCCTCTTCGACTACAACAAAAACCAGGTACTCAAAACCTTCCCCACCATGCCTGGAGGTGGCCCCAGGAAATAGCACTACCGTTCACAGGTTCAAGTACACATTCTCAAATGCTCATGTCTGTAATGTCTCTATTTTCCACGTAATTTCGGCAATTTCTCATTGCTTTATTGCGTAATATGCAAAGAAAATGCTCGCCCTGGCTTTCAGATAATTGGTTTTGCCTGGAGGATGCTGCAACCTGCAACGTTCCATGGCTTTCAGATAATTGGTTTTGCCTGGAGGATGCTGCAACCTGCCAGGGCAGGGACTTGCTGCCCTGCAGCTCCTCTTGTTTAATTTTTATTTTTAAGTTTTACAACTATCGGCAACATTTGATCTTCTGCGAGCTTCATAAACCTATGGTGATCGTTAAGGATTATCTATATTGATTTATAAGTTTCAAACATATTCATTCATTAAGTTATTCGGAGAAGGTAAAAAATTCAAAGGTATGAATTATGAATAACTCATTATGCTTATAGAAATTCAAAGATTTGAATTATGAAAAGCCATTAGTTCATTGTTTAAATATGTCCATTCTTGGTTCTTTTTGTTTTCAGCGCGTGCATCCACAGTAAGTAATGAATCATGAACTTCCACAAGTAGCTTAATGATATTGCTGAGGATTTTGAGACAAATAGTGCCATTGATGGCGATTGGATTTGAGAGAATCGTTATTTGAAATGGAAAATAATGTCTACTATGATCAAATTAAAACGCCTTCTTGACATCATGGTGTTAGCTCATTTTCAGAGTTAACAAACAACGGATAAGGCACGAAAAATCATTATACAAGCGTTATATAAATTAAATGTTTTGATAAACATTTATCAATAATAATTATGTACAAACCCGGATGCGGGTGTTAAGGGATGTATTCAATAATGAAAGGACATCCACGCGTCGAAGGCATGGTGCCACGCTATAGCCAAGTGGGTGCCATGGGCTACGGGCTGGTTTTCGCTCGAATGAATTTAACGCGCATTAACGCGCATTCATTGCCGGGGTCTTCCCAAGGTGCAGACACCAGATATTTGTTAATGGCGATGGCAGAAACATTCTTGTGGCTCTGTTTGCAGTTCGGTTGGCGCTCTGGAGAGTTGGTCGTTCAGGTGGGCGTGGAAGAGGGGAGCTCTGAGGGCAGAATCCCCACCCTCGAGTCTTTCCCTTGTTTCATTAACGCTGTGTGTGAGCAATCGACCAGAGTGCACTTGCAGGTGGAAGTTGGGACGCGGAACCATTGTGGTTTCATTCGCTGTGACACTCTCTCCGTTCGCAGAAGGCACGAGGCCTTTAAGTTTTTCTCTGGGATCAGTATGGCTCCGCGTGGTGGGTATCGCAAGCCTCGCAGGGGAGGCAATTCAGGACAGAGCCGAACCAGGGACAGTTGCCATTCAAGCCCGAGGCGTATCACTCCTCTGGCCTGTGCTTCGCCTCCCTCGGGTGATTCGGCTTCCTCTGCGGCGGATTTGGAAAATGAAGTGCAGACGACGACCCTTTATTATCGCCGCAAGAGGGACAAACCAGTTGTGAAAGCCATGATTACAGTTATTTTCGCTGAGGAGGATGAGGCAGAAGGAAATTGGCCGGTGGATAAGGAGGATAAGACGCCCCCCTCCTCAGATAACAATTCCAAGATGAAAGATAGCTCCTACAGTCCGGAACTTCAGAGCAAGATGGATGAAGACAGCACCTATGGCTACTCAGCAGAGCAAGCGGAAGCCTTAAAAGAATTTACCAGTCTCAAGGGGAAGGAACCGGGGGTTAGTTCAGAAGGTCTTCCAGAGGCTCTCATGGAAGCTCAAATTGACCAACCTCCCTCTCCTCCGAGTAAGGCAAAGCCTGAAGAGTCGGAAGACACTTTCGATTACACTTTGTACCTCAAGTTACCTCCGGGCATCGAGCGTCTTGAAGACATTCCGACTGGCATGGAAGTTACATGGGAACGGGACCCGGTTCACGCAGCAGAGGATCGCAAGAAGCGAGAACTGGAGCGAGCAGCTGAGGAGTGCAAGAAGCAAGGCAACTAATGGCAAGTGCGTTTGGGGTAAGCCTGATATCAGGCGAATGCTGGATTTCCTTTTTGCTTATTTTTGGTATGATGGCCCGACGCAATTATAAATTTGCTGGCCACAAAAACTGTTTTTTGTACTGGGTCACGGGGTCTGGGATCAGTGCCAGTTTTTGTTACAGGTCAATGCCAGTCAATGTTTGTCTTGGTCAGTCTATGTCTTGGTCAGTCTATGTTTGTCTTGGTCAGCACATATCCTCGTCGCTGGTATTCTTGTAAGCATGTATATGCAGACAATCAAGATAGATGATGTTAGTTTTGCCAGAGAGCTGAACACTCGCTTTCAGAGGTTCTCACCTCCTGTACATACTTTTTTTTGTTTTTTAATATAATTAGCATAGCCTTTACTCAGCAAAAAAAAAAATAATAATTATGTACAATAATTATCGCAGCATTTTATTATTAATTATAAAATAAATTAATGTACAAGTTAAATATATATAAAACAAGAATGTTTACCATAAAACAATTTTATTTTTAAAGAGACATTGTTTTGACTATGCTATTAATATTGTTATTCACAACTTATTTTTTAATATTTTGTTATATAATGTTATTTTTATTTAAATATGAAACATATGATTTGTATATTAATATTATTCCAATTTCATGAAGTTCTAATCTCTACATCCACTTAATAATTATTAATAAATTACTAATCATTCAGAAATTTTTATTTTTAAATATAAATCACTTATCATTTTAAATTAAAGTAATTAAATACATCATAAAAATTAAAAATAAAATATTTTCTACTCCAATCTTTATAAATTATATGTATTGCTTTATTATATATATATTATATTAAAACATAAAACTAACATTGCAGTATACAATTTATATGGCTAGAAGTTATATATAAATATAGATTTCAGTTCAGTAATAAAAACATAATGTACATATTTTTAAACTAATAATGAATTTATACAGGAGA
>APFE031586169.1:0-15524 GCA_000404065.3 Pinus taeda | reverse complement strand
ACAATATGGGCACTACATGGGTACATCAATATAATAAGGGGGTTGTACTAATAACAATAAGGGGTTACACTAGTAGTATAGGGGCCTAACAATATACTTGAAAGTTAGTGGGAGTAAAATTTGTTTTCTTGTTTTATATGTGGATGACATTTTGCTAGCAACCAATGATAAGGGTTTGCTACATGAAGTGAAACAATTCCTCTCCAAAAATTTTGATATGAAGTATATGGGTGAGGCATCTTATGTCATTGGCATTAAGATCCATAGAGACAGATTTCGAGGCATCTTGGGTCTGTCACAGGAAACCTATATTAATAAAATTTTAGAGAGATTTCGGATGAAGGATTGTTCATCGAGTGTAGCCACCCATTGTGAAGGGTGATAGGTTCAATTTGAATCAATGCCCGAATAACGACTTTTAAAGGGAACAAATGAAGAACATTCCATATGCTTCTGTTGTCGGGAGCCTAATGTATGCTCAAGTCTGCACAAGACTTGACATTGCATTTGTTGTGGGAATGTTGGGACGATATCAGAGTGATCCAGGTTTAGACCACTGGAGAGTTGCAAAGAAAGTAATGAGGTACCTTCAAGGAACCAAAGACTACATGCTTATGTATAGACGGACAGACAACTTGGAAGTAATTGGCTACTCAGATTCTGACTTTGTTGGATGTGTTGATTCACGCAAATCAACATCAGGTTACATTTTTATGATGGCCGGTGGAGCTGTATCATGGAGGAGTGCCAAGAAAACCTTGATTGCCACTTCCACTATGGAAGCCGAGTTCGTCTCCTGTTTTGAGGCTACTTTACATAGTGTATGGCTTAAGAGTTTCATTTCTGGGCTTAGAATTATGGATTCTGTCTCTAAGCCATTGAGAATATATTGCGACAATTCAACTACTATTTTTATGGCTAAAAACAACAAAAGTGGGAGTCGAAATAATCACATCGACATTAAGTATTTAGCTATAAGGGAACGTGTTAAAGAAAAGAAAGTGGTCATTGAGCATGTCAGCACTGAGTTGATGATTACTGATCCTTTGACTAAGGGCATGCCACCGTTTAAATTCAAGGATCATGTAATAAATATGGGACTTGGTCCCATTATGTAGTTTCTCATTGTATGGACAATGTTATTTAATGAAATTCTTAATTATTGTGATGTTTTTCTCATATTTATGTGTACCTTAAGTTGATTTGAGAAAATTCATTTAAGAAGGACCAAGAATAAACATAAGGTTTATTCATTAAGAAATTGTTGCCACATAAACTATAATAAGAATAAATACATAGTAATACATGGAAGATAATACTCGTCATTAGAGGACTTATCGCCATGATTCATGTATCTATTATTTAATACAGATTATCAATGGGTTTTAAGATGAGACATTAAGTTTGGAAGTATGGACCAAGTGGGAGAATGTTAAACTCCATCTTCCATAACGGCCGCTGACTGTCTGCCGTCGAATCAGTGCCATCTGCCAACCGATTCCATTAATTCAGGAAACTGTGTGCAGTTAGATTAATTTCTTGTTGGAGCTTTTTGAAGTGGTCCATTACTCCATCTGGAGTTCTCTACCTTGATATGTGGAACCCCTGACACATAGCCAACAAAAGCTTGATGGAAGCTTGGCTATATATTTATTTGTTTAGTCCCCAAGCTAGCATCTCAATCTCTTTCAGTTTTACACCATCAAGTTGAGAGAGCAGAGCCTGGAAGTACCTTCAGATTTTCTTATCTGCATGTTTTGAAAGTGCCCTCAGATTTTGTGCTTGCGTGAAGATTGTATTACTATATTTTTAGCACCGCTGCTATAGCCGTCTTGGATGGTTGCTTACTTTCTCAAATCTAGAGAGTGAGCCTGCATATGGTTTTTTTTGTTGGTCTGCCATTGAACATAACAGTGAACTAAATCCCTCTCGCTGATATTTAGAGCAGTGTTAGCTGTTTGCACCAACACAGTTTTTTCTCAGGCAGATTGGTAGTAAGGATGCTGCTATAAAGCTATAGTCAAACATTCAAAAGAGGAGGAGTGCTTCACTGTCTGTCGAGTGATATCACTATTTTGGGAAACTTCAGTTGTTTTCACTTGCGAGCAAGCACCAAATGGGCTGGAGGTAAGTATATTCTCTTGGGCATTAAGTTTTAGTTCCGCATTATAGAATCGCTATAAATTGATTATCAAAAAGTAGTTGTTATTGAAGTTTTTTCAGGAAGAAAAAGCTGAATTATATTATATTGAGTCAATATAACAATTACAATATGGAACATATCATGCTGATGAGACTGGATAAGCTGGGGATATGGATCACAAATACATAAACAGATCCGTGTAGATGAGACACATCGTGCAAAAAGCAGAGGGGGAATCGGCAGAAAAACATATATATGCCAAACAAAAGCAAGGAAAACAAAAAGGTTGAGAGAACCAGATCTGATAATCAAAAACCTGGGAGAGAGAAGTCCAAGATGGAAAATACTTCTGCTCCAGAGTTTACCTCCAGGGACCAATAGCCTGGATCAAGATGAAGACCGTTCTTGGACAGGCTGTCTGCAAGCTGGTTCTGAGCCCTGTAGATGTGCTTGA
Source organism: Pinus taeda (assembly GCA_000404065.3). Taxonomy (NCBI): domain Eukaryota; kingdom Viridiplantae; phylum Streptophyta; class Pinopsida; order Pinales; family Pinaceae; genus Pinus; species Pinus taeda. The sequence goes on along the minus strand of APFE031586169.1, from coordinate 12,927 downwards.
TGGTGCATTCTCCCAAATGGCTCCAAAAGAACATGATCCTGTCTATCCAGGCAGATAGGTGGGGGCGTTTGATGAGGCATTTTCCATTTACATGATCGACCATGATCTTTGAGTCCCCGAAGATGGAGACGTTGTGAATATCAAAATAAATACAAAAAGCAAGAAGACCAGCAAGGGCTATAGCTTCAGCCAGGCTGTTGGTTCCCTTTCCAGAAAAGTACTTGTCATTGAAGTTATTGATTTAGATTCAGCACATTTTTAAAGATTGTCTTTTTGTTTAACAGGAAAAATTGCTCTTTGAGCAACTCTGAGGTATATAGTCTTGCTGGGATTGGATCTCGTGGAAACCAAACCTCCACAGGTGCAACTTGAAAACTTGAATTTGTGTTAAATCTCATATTTCATTTTTAGACTTTGTTGTCAGCTGCAAATATAAACCAGTGATACTTTCAGATTCAGAGATCACGTGCAACTTCCTGGCCAGACAAACTTTTAATTATTAAACCTACATTATGCAAACTGTTGGTCATGATTTTCATATTCTCTATTTCTTTTTGGGTTTTGTTGTCAGCTGCAAACATAAACCAGTGATACTTTCGGATTTGGAAATCACGTTCAACATCCTGGCCAGTCAAACTTTTAATTATTAAACCTATATTATGCAAACTGTTAGTGATGGTTTCCATATTCTCTGTATCAGTCACTGTTGATGGCTTTGTTGTTAGCTGCAAATATAAATCAGTGATACTTTCAGATTCAGAGATTATGTTCAACATCCTGACCAGTCAAACTTTTAATTATTAAACCTACATTATGCAAACTGTTAGTAATGGTTTTCATATTCTCAGTATCAGTCACTGTTGATGTTTTATAAATTTTGAGTGTATTTTAGGTTTTATGGTAATTGTGGAAATAAAGTGGTGAATAGCAAAATGATGTCTAATTTGAAATTAGCAAAATATTAAAATAAAATAAAATATATAAAAGCATATTGGAAAGCAATAATAAGTATATTATTTTATTACTAAGTTTGTGAGGGTTGGAAATGGTGTAATGTGGAAAATTTGTATATTAATTTTTTAATCTTAGTAACAAATTAAGAATTATCAAGTTACTAAGATTGGAAGATAGTACATAAGGTTTATCTCACACTGATAAATATATCTAAGAGGATTTTCACTATCATCTCTCAAAAAAAAATAGGCATAATAAACACCTTTGCTATTAGAACTAAAAGAATTTGTGACAATGATCACTTAAATATATGTATTCAAAAGTTTTGGGTACAATAAAAAGCTAATTAGGAATACTATAAAAACTAGCTAAATAACAATAGACATAATAGAAATAAAAAAGACTTTTTAAAAACTATCAGAGTTCCATATATCAAAGGAACTACTCACAACATAGCCAAAATCCTCAACAAAAGTCAAATTAGGTTTCTTCTCTCCTCCTAACACTTTACAAAAAATGTTGGACCATTCTAAAGCCCAAGCTGATCCTAAAAGAAACAAAGGTGTCTCATCAATCCCTTGTGGATGTGGAAAGGTTTACATTGGAGAAACTGGCCACTCAATCCATGCTATGCTTAAGTAGCATTGTGATGATACCAATCATGATAGATCTAAGAAATTTGCATTAGTTGAACATTCAAAAGTAACCAAACACCACAGATGCCTAGAAAATGCCAAAGTCGTTGCCTCTATTGATCATTATTCTAAAAGAAAAATTAGAGAAACTTTAGAAAAAAAAAAAACTTTAATAACTTCTTTAATTAGTGATGATGGGTAGAAACTTAGAAAGTCTTTATCACTCATTTATAACTACATTACTCACAAATTATTATTATTATTTTAAAGTTATCTCATTATTACTAATCTAAATTAATTACATTAGTTTAATTATTACTACATTATATTATAATATTATATTTACATAATTTAATTTTATTATCAATTCATTATCTATGAACTAATTATTATAATTTTTAAATAATATTACCTTAATTTAAAATCTAATTTACATTATTACATTAAATCAAACTTGATTTTAAAATCCAATTTATTACATTGATTTAAAATTCTATAAAATCTAATCATATCATTATTTTAAATTTATTCATTATTCAATAAAACTAATTTAAGGTTATTTGTTACATTAAATTAAAAAACTAACTTATTGCATTACTTGGTATCTATTTTTTATAATAATAATAATAATATTGGTAAAGTATGATTTAAAATTTTTATATACTTTATTACATTAAATCAAATCAATTATTATTATTTATTATTAAGGAAATTACACTAAATTTTTAATAATTATTTGACCTAATTTAATTAAATTATTTTATTATTTAGTTATTATTACATTAATTAACTCTATTATTAATCATTAAATAATTATCTTTATTTCTATTATTCAAACAATGCCGACATTACAACTTTAGCTTTTATGATTTGATTATTATTTATTTAAGCAAAGCATTTCAGGCAATGATCCAAACACTCTCCAATGAAAACCTTATGACTATTAATATTAAAAAGACAAAGGATATGATAATCAAATAAAAAAAATCATTTTATGTATGATAGAAACATTTTTGTGGAAGTGAGTTCATGTAATATGTTGGAATCACGGAAACAGTCAGATGGAAGGAGGCGCTGTAATGGCGCACTAAGGAACTAGGGTTCCGGTCATAACTACCGATGGCGCATAGCTTGAACTTGTAGTCTTCCAAGCTCAGACAAAAACATTGTAAGGACTGGCACTGTAGTTTTGAGCGTAAGGAATAATGACAGTCCAATGGGGGAGGCATCAGCGCCTCCCCCCAAAAATAACACTACAAAAAACCCAACAGAGGGCGGAACAGAGAATCCAGAGAAGTCTGAGGCACGGCCTGCGCAGCAGACACAGAAGAATGAACAAGAAAATGTGGTACAAGAGACAGAGGACAACCAAGCAACATCAGGTCAAATGAAGAAAGCCTCATCGCCAACATGCAAATCCATTGCTACAGAAAGGCCCAAGATTGAGCTGCCTAGCCATAGAATCAATGCACAAATACAATATATGAAAGATCACGCAATGATCAACAAATCTATAGGTTTTTGGCCGACTGAAAAAGCCCTGCAAGGCTGGATAATTTCGAAGTGGAAGCCCAAAGGTCATGTAACTCTACAGCTGGGCCCTAAAGGCTTCTTCATAGCCACTTTCAACCGCCTTGAAGATAGAAATAGGGTACTGGACAGAGGACCCTACTTCTTCAACACAGCAGGCATTTATCTACGAGACTGGGTAGAAAGATTTAACCCTGACAAAGAAGACTTCAGTTGGGCGCCAGTCTGGATCCACATGTACTCGCTTCCACTAGAATACTGGGAAGAGGATTCTCTAAAAGCCATCGGCAATGGCTTAGGTGAGTTCATTAAGGTTGCGAAGGAAACTAAGCTTCAAAGATACACTTCATATGCACGGATCTACGTCTACATGAAGTTGGGCCATGCGCTACCGGACACGGTAAGTCTACTGCACGATGACTTTGAATGGATTCAGCCCCTTGATTATGAACATGTACACTTCCATTGCAGGAGATGCCATGCTCACGGTCACCTCTTTCGTGACTGTCCCTTAAACATGCTGCCCAGAAACATAAAAACTTGAAACAAATCTGATTCCGATGGATTCACCAAGGTAGCCGGTCGGAAAAGGCATACTAAAAAACCCGCCTCAGCGCCCAAAACTGCTGTACTAGCCTCTGATTTTCCATCCTCAAGCAATAGCTTTGATATCTTGACAGATCTGGAATAGCCTGATTTAGATACGCCCAAGCCAGTAAAGACAAGCACTGATCCACACAATCATACATCCACCATTCCTACCCACTCCAAAACCAGTCATCCTTCGAATATCATCTCCTCTGAAAAGCCTGCTTCAGATCTGCAAAACAACACCAACCTTGTTCAGCACAAAGTACTGTGGTCCGAAAAGATAATGGAAATTGATGATACTCAGGCAGAACCTACCTGGTCTCTCACTCAACAGGAAGAAGGCAACCAGCAAAGCTTAATGGAAGAAGAACCAGAAAGCTTTGATCTCGGGGAAATAGACATTTTCAGTCTTGAGCAAGCTTGCAAAAGGAAGGAGTTTGACACAATACTGGAAAGATAATTGGAGAATCTGGAAGTAGTGATCACATGAATGCATCAGCATAACACTATGGGCATACAACAAGGAGGCAGATGGGATGGAAAACATATCATCAAAGAGGGGAAGAAAAGAGGCAGGAAGACAGACTTACAACACACCATTTTAATTGGGGAAATGCTCGTGGAATCGGGTAGATGCTCTAAGTTGACCAAATATTATCGGTCCCTACCTACCAGTCAACCATGAAGCTAATCTCATGGAATTTAAGAGGACTTAACGGTCCCGAGAATTACAGAATGATGAAGAACATGATTCAAAAAGAGCAACTATATATTATCTTTATGCAAGAAACAAAATGTAGCTCCAGTGCTTTAGAATCCATACTATCCAAAGCCTGGGCAAGATGTCAAATAGTTACAGTTGATGCAACAGGTGCCTCGGGAGGGTTAGCCATAGCTTGGAACACTCAACAGGTCTCCTTAACAAACTTCTATGCCTTGCATCACTTCATACATGCAATGTTCCACCTGATTGGCACCAACACACATAGGCATTTAACCAATGGGAAAGTACACAAAAACTCAAGCTATTAGAAACATTGGAAATTCTCAATGCTACAAGAACTCATCCACTCCAGTTAACAGGTGGTGACTTCAATATGATCACACATCTGGAGGAAAAATTGGGGGGTAGAAGAAAACTGGAAAAAGAAAGCAATGACTTCAAAGTCTATATTCAACAAAATAGACTAACAGATTTACCTTTTGACAACGACATCTTTACCTGGAACAAAAAGAGGTTTGGTACTCAACAAATCGCATCCAGGTTGGACAAATTTCTAATCTTAGACAACTTCGTCCATCTTGGTGGCGACATATGTGCTTCAATCGTACCCCTAGCTGGATCGGATCATTGGCCCATCTCTCTGCAATGGAAAAATCCAGGAAACTCAAACAGAAAACCCTTCAAGTTTGAAGCTTTTTGGCTCACCCACCCTGAGTTTAATACAATAGTCAAAACAACATGGGAAAGTTTCATACCCAATGGAGGCTCTCTCATGTACCAATTCCAACAAATATTGAAGCATATTAAGAAACAAATCAAAATCTGGAACTATACAATATTTGGCAACATTTTTCATGAGAAGAAAGCACTTGAGCAGAGCATGGCAGAGCTACAACAAAAGATCATCCTAGAGGGCAGAACAGAGGAGTATGCCAAACAAGAACAAATACTGATAACACAACTAGATGAAAGAGGCAGACAAGAGGAAATTCTATGGAGACAGAAGTCCAAAATCAGATGGTTGAAAGAAGGGGAACGAAATACCAAGTTTTTTCACCGTACAACCATACAAAGAAGAATGAATAACACAATCTCTCACATCCAAAATTCACAGGGCGACAAAATGGAGAAACAGGAAGATATAGAGGAAGAGCTCACAAATCACTTCAAAACTGTTCATTAAGAGTAGCACATAGATAGAAAGCAAACAATCAATGAAAGACTCAAGCATATTCCTAAAATCATCACAGAGGAGCATAATCAACTTCTGTTAAGACCAGTCACCATTTTGGAGGTCGAAGAAGCTTCAAAACAACTGAAGGTTGGGAAAGCGTTGGGTCCTAACAGCTTCACGTCCAACTTTTACCATCACTTTTGGGATTTAATCAAAGTAGATGTCTGGAATATCGTAGAAGAATCTAGAGTCATGCATTGGTTACTCCCTTCGCTCAATGCAACCTTCATCACCCTTATTCCTAAAGTTGCTCAACCAAGCACTCCGGAGAAGTTCAGGCCTATTGCCCTTTGCAATGTGATCTATAAGATTATCTCGAAAGTCATAGCCAATCGCCTCAAATCGCTCCTCCCTCTTCTCATCTCCCCAAAACAATCTGGGTATGTCGAAGGTCGCCAAATTCTCGATGGCATTATTCTCACTCATGAAACAATCCACTCTCTCAAAAAAAGCAAACAGGCTGGAATGCTACTGAAAATCGACCTTTCCAAAGCCTTTAATAAGCTCAGCTGGACTTACATAAAGAGCGTGCTAACAACCTTCGGATTCAGCCCAACCTGGGTAAGGTGGATAATGACCCTTGTTTCCTCTCCGCTATGCTCTGTCCTTGTTAATTGTATCCCCTCTAAACCGTATCACCCATCAAGGGGAATTCGTCAAGGGGACCCTTTGTCCCCTTTTCTTTTCATCATTATGGCTGAGGGTCTTGGCCGTCTCATAAAGCACTCTGCTCATTCTCATGATCTTAGAGGTCTCTCTGCCCATGGCTCCACCGCTATTACACATCAGCAATTCGTTGATGACAATATGCTCTTTGGTCAGCCCTCTGTTAATGAAGCCAGAACCTTCAAGGTACTTCTAGACACATTCTCAGATGCTTCTAGCACAACCATCAATACCACCAAATCTCAAATTTTTTTCTTCAACACCCCTATTACCACCCAAAGAATCATTGCTCGAATCGTAGGCTTCCCTCAAGCCAAGCTTCCTTCTCAGTATTTAGGAGCACCACTCATAGATTCCATCTTAAAGCATGTTTCCTAGCATCAACTCTTGGAAAAAATGGACAGTCGGCTCCAGTCTTGGACTCAGAGGACTCTCAACATGGCAAGCATATTAGTCTTGATTAGAGCAGTTCTACAATCCATGCCCCTCTATTTTTTCTTTGTACTTGCTGCTCCGAAATGGGTACCAAAGAGAATAAGGAATCTGCAATGCAACTTCTTATGGGGTTCTACAGGACAAAACAGAAAATGGGCCTTGGTCAAATGGGAAAAGGTTTGCAAGCCTAAAAAGTAGGGGGGTCTCGGCATGCGCGACCCACAACACAACAACATCTTGATGGGAGCCAGAATATGGTGGCAATGGGTCTCTGGTCCACAAAAGCCATGGGCGCAATTATGGACAATGAAGTATGCCAACAACCGACCGCAACAAGAAGTAATAAGGATAACTACCATGCCCAAAGGATCTTTAATTGGAATGCGGCCAAGCAACACAAAGACATCATCCATCAGCATAGCTTCTGGGAGATAAGGGATGGGAGAACAACACGTTTTTGGATGGATTCCTGGAAACAACGACCCAAAATTGCAGTACTCATACCAGGTACAAATCATAATAGAAATTAACACTAATCAAGAGAACATTGTAGCACATTACTGGAATCCTAGCATTATACAGGGATTTAGGCAATGGAAACCGGTGGAGCAAATAATATAGCAAGAAGAGGAAGCTTACAGCATGGAGATACACAAAGAGGTTACCAACAAGAAAATTAAAGTTAATACAGGCAACAATGTTCTAAGATGGGGTTACACACCGAGAGGAACATACACCACCAAAGAAGCTTACCAGATAATGTCTCACTCTCAAGATCCAATTGATCCTACCTGGAATCGTATATGGACCACTGGGATCTGGCCCAAAGTCTCCACCTTCATCTGGTTGATGTATCACGAGAGAATTCTCACATGGGACAACTTAATCAACCGAGGATTTCATGGTCCTTCTGACTGCCCCAATTGTCAGAACAATGAAGAAACCATTCAACACCTCATGGATTCCTGCCACATGGCCAACCAACTCTGGGAAAAGCTCACTTTCAGATGCCAGAGACCCTGCAGACTTCTTGGGGATATCAGAAACACCATTAGCAATTGGACTCTAGAGCCATACAATAGCAAAATTCTCAACAAGTTGTGGACCATCTTGCCAGGTCTCTTACTTTGGACAATTTGGAAGGAAAGAAATAAACGAATTTTCAAAAAAAAAAAAAAAAACCTCCATAGAAGTCATATGGAATAACCTATGTCAGAATATCAAAGAAACTCTGGCTTTACATCAATGGACGACTGAGGACTTTCCGACACAGCCACAAGAACTAAGCATTTGGGATAATTGGAATATACAGCTCCCACAAGCTCAATTGAACTCCAATAAACTTCATAATGCAACCAGGCCGCCCTCGCATTAGATTCACCCCCCAAAGAGAGTGATCAAGCTCAATTTTGACGGTACTTCTAAGGGAAACCCAGGCAAAGCAGGATTTAGAGACATATTCAGGAATCATGAGGGCCAACCCCTACTACTGTACTTTGGATCCATAGGATGGGACACAAAAAACTCGGCGGAACTGGAAGGACTATGGCAAGGTATGCAGCGAGCTGATCAACACAATTTTTATGCCATACTTATAGAAGGAGACACTCAAATCCTTCTCAACATGGCCACACTAATCCAACAATGAAATGTGGCTTCGCGAGTTGCCCACCGCTGGAGATTATTGGAAAGGCTTGAAACTTTAGAGACATGGATAAGAAATAAGAGAACAATAACTTTTTTGCATGTTAAAATGGACAGTAACAAAATTGTTGATCTCCTAGCAAACATTGGAGTTGATCAGGACCAAATCCTACATTACGGCCCTCTCAACATCATCGATGATCACAATCAACTGCATATTTGCACTAACCTGGTGCACAAGGAAGCTCAACCCCTGGATGTAGGTGGTATTTAATAGCAATATGTGATTGCGATCAGATCGCATCGCAATATCGACGAATCGTAGAATGGGGAGACCAAAGGGTATGGCCTTAACATATAGCGATATGTGATCGTGATCAGGTCGCATCGCAATATCACATCAGAGGAAACCAAGGGGCGGAGCCTTCACACCTTCATATGTGCGATGCGATGACGCGGACCCAACGGCGGATCGCAGAATGGGGAGACCACAGGGCAAGGCCTTTATATAGCGATATGCGATTGCGATCAGATCGCATCGCAATATCGCATTGGCGGAAACCGAGGGACAGAGAATAGGCAAGGGCTGCCTGATAATAGTTTGCGACCGACTGTGGCTGCCCAGGTGTTCATTATCTGGTATTTTTGTTTTTTTTTGCTACTGTTGCTTGGGTTCTGGTTTTGTATTTGGACTAATCGTCAAGGAACCATCTTTCTATTTCTGTTATGGGGTATGGACTTGAGAAGTGATACCATTTTTGAGGCTTCTGCTCTCACTGGACTGGTTTCCCCAATGTTGGGGCAACCCAGATTTTGTTGATACTCTATGATACCCTGGTCAAGGCCTTGTCCTCTTTGTATCTTTGTATACATATTAATAGATTACTTTTACTTAGAAAAAAAATGTTGTAATCACAAGCTTAATTCGAACCATAACATTGAGAAAAGTATAAGTGTAAAGTGGAAATCTTATTTTAGCCTTGAAAATAATCATGGCTATGGAATAAAAAACTCCTCCTCCTTAAGATTTTCTTTGTTCCTATTATCTTTATATGAGTGAAATCTTGATTTGCAGCATTTCTTGATAATCATGGAGAAAGATCTAACAAATCCAAAAGTGTTTTATATTTTATATTTTTATGTTAAAATATTGTTTATCAAATTAATTTTAAATATAAATATTATTCATATTTTTATAATAAATTGTAAAATATAATAACAATATAAGTATTGAGGGCCTAGAGTATGCCCTAAAACTACTTCGCTAAGAGTTTGTCTTCCTCGGACCTAAGGAAACAAGTTAACGACCCAAGACTCAATTGGTTATTCCAGGTGGCGTGATATATTGGTCTTCCTCGGACCTAAGGAAACAAGTTAACGACCCAAGACCCAACTGGTTATTCCAGGTGGGGTGGTTTTCCTTGGATAACTGTGATGAGTCAGCCTGCATTCTTGGTTAGTAGCTAGAAATGTGTGTCATCGCTTCTGGTTTGACTACTAAGTTATGATAAGTTTTCCCAAATGTGAAAAAAAACAATATAAGTATTAAAATTAACATTTTCAATCATATTAATATTAAAATAATTTTAAAAAGTTGAATATGCAATAGGGATTATTCTTAACTTTAAAGAAATTATTTGTTATTATGTTTTAAATTTTGGTACCTCTTTTAACAAGAAAGTTAGAAGTGTATGCACTTTTCAAGGCTTAATCTAGCCAAAAACAATTGCATTATGAGTTTGTTAATAGTAAGAGCCCTAAAATAGTCATTAGGTACATAAGCTTGGCTACTAATTAGGTGATATTATATAGCTTTGATGTAAAAACATGAAAATACACATGTTTAATTAATTATACTATGCAATATTATGAAGATGACTAATATATCACATTTTTTATTTATCACTCATTTCAAAAACATTTTAAAAAGGAGTTGTCTATAATGCGACTTTTTGGAGATTCTGGTGATGGAATCCGGCGGAAGAAATGAGGTTAAATCTTGATTTTTAGCAGTTAAAATGGGTTTTTAACTGCATATTTGGATTCAGTGCCCTGAAAAACCCCTGGGAGCCATTGATTGTGTAGAAACTAGCTATGAAACTTGGGATTCCAATGAATTGCTGCCGGATTTTGACCGGATAAATCCGCCGGAAAAGCTTTCAAAAAGTTGCGTTATAGACTACTACTTTTAAAAACTTTGATTTACACTTAATACTTATAACATTGTAAACTAATTCCTAAATTTAGTTAATTTTACTTCAACTTTTAAATACATGAAATTTTATTTTAATTATTCAGTTCAAATTACTTGCAATTATTACATCCAAATATTTTTAAGAAATAGTAATTTAGCTAATTAAAAATTAAAATTTTCATAAATATAAATTAATTTGAATTTTTAATAATCAAATTATTTAAAATTTATAGAACCCTTAAAAATTATTTTTTACTAACAAAATTGTTTCATAAATAAAACTCTAATTCTTACTTCAAATTTTAACAAAATTCTTACATATATAATTAATTCATTAGAATTATTATTTTAATATTTTTAATTCAAATTTGATTAATTTTATTTCTTTTAAATATTTTTCATCAAATTTAATTAAAATTATATTGATTTAAATTTCAAATAATATATATATAAGTATATTTATGTATATAATATATTATATATAAAACTAATTACGTTGTAAGGCGTTTCTCTTTGAAAACCACTGCCCAGTTGCCACTTTGCACCTTTTGAGACCTTCGATCTTGTGTGTTAGACGATTAAAATATTATCAGCGGTCTGATGCGAATGTTGATTGGTTAGGGTGAGTTATGGTTAGTTAGGGTTATGTTAGTTACCAACGTTACATATTTTGAGTTTATATGGAGGAGAGGACAACATACCTTCCAAAAACCTGCAACGTTTGCTAGCCTCCGCGCCTCTGTGATGTTCACTGCCGTTCTCGCCAGTCTTTCAATCTATTAATCAAGGTTATTTAATATTAAACACTAGTAATTAATTACTGTTGCTGTGTGTGTAGGATGTTGCTATCATTTTACTGTGGACTATCATTCTCGTCAGCCTTTCAATATATTGATCAAGGTTCTTTAATATTAAACACTTGTAATTAATTATTGTTGCTGTGTGTGTAGGATGTTGTTGTCATTATACTGTGGACTAACACATTCTTTCATTTATCCATGATTTTATTTTTTATTCATGTTGATCCATCATCTAGTATCATCTAGTATGCCATGTTCATTGTTGTAATTTATATATATTTCTTCTTGAAACACTTCCGGTCCTTGCCATATGTAATATCACTCAGTTATGTGGATAATTCGTAGTAATTTTATTTTTACTATAGCAAAAGACTCATTGGAAATTATGATTGTTATGTATATAAATAAATATATGTGAGACAAGATTCCGGTGCTCAAACAATTAAGACAGTTAAGGGTTGGCAATTAGCTGCCCAACTCCTCTCAATTACTTGCTGTTGACAATAATACTGAGAGGGGGGGTGAATCAGTATTATCTTATTCTTTTACCAAATCTTTCTTATTTATACTTTGAATTATTTTTGCATACCAATACCATAAATAATGAGCATGAATAAAAAAAAGGCAGACAGTCACATCAAAGAACACCAGATATAAGGTGGAAACCCAATGTGGGTGAAAACCACCTGCTGCAATATGTCTCTATCTTCTTTCAAATTAGAAACTCCTTTTACAATGGTCTTGTACTGGTGCAGTCCTTTACCAGTACGCAGGCTGCAACCTGCAGAGAGCTACAACTCTCTCTCGTTTTCCAGTCTCTCCTGGAAGGGAGTTGCAACCCCCTACTTCTTTTCAAGGACCACTTTTCATAAATTTTCAAACTGGATCCATATACATCAAATGATCATCAAGTACATGCAAATTATACAGTCAGCTGCAATAACCAGATCAACAGTAACAGAACTGAACCCAGAACACCTTATCAACAAGAAAAATTCAACCAACAGAAGATCTTAACACAGATACGCAGTTTTCTTCTTACTGGCCTGCGTCGCTACGCACTTCACCCTCTGTTTCTCTGCGTATACCCGCAGAGTTACTTCTACTATACTGCGTGGCCACGCACTGCTCCTTTCCCTGATCTGCGTACAATAAGCACCAAAATGTACTATCGCGCCGCGTACTGCACAGAAAGCACGCACCTAGAAGAACTATCGCGCCGCATACTATCACTGCAGGTACGCACCCAAAAACACTGTCGCGCCGCGTACTTAAACAGCAAGCATGCACCTGAAGCACTGACTCGCTGCGTACCCACGCACTTCACCTTTGTCGCCTCTGCGTGCTTACGCGCTGCACCTTCGTCTCTTCTGCGTACCCACGCGCTGCACCTTCGTCTCTTCTGCGTACCCACGCACTGCCACTGTTGATCACATGCGCACCTCTGATTAGGGCCAAAATACAGTCAGATACTCAGATCTGATCTTGCGCTCGAGAAATCACCCTTCACAGATTCGCTT
>APFE031586167.1:0-13941 GCA_000404065.3 Pinus taeda | reverse complement strand
CGAACGATCCTGCATGAATTCCCTCACTCGATGACTTCGCATGACTTTTTTGAATGATGCCCTCACCCGATGACCTTGCATGAATTTTCTGCACAACACCCTCGCCTGACGCCCTCGCATGATTTTCCTGAACAATGCCCTCGCCCAGATGACTTTTCACGACTTTTTTGAACAATTCCTTCAAATGGCTTCTTGCACGGATACCTTCAAACGACTTCGCTTGGGCTCAATGCTTCGGCCCTGCACTCGTCTGCTTGCAACTTCACCCATTTCAGACCTCCAACACTTCGCACCTCCACTTCCACATTTGGATTCTTGGTTGAACGCTTGATTTTTTAATGACTCCTCCATGCCATCCACTTATACACATCACTTCCTATGAAAGGTCATATTAGCTTGCCTATCCGACCTTTAGTTCAGCCCATGTTTGTTAATTTCAACATGTCGGCCGATTGGATGGGCGCCCCCACCCAGGATTGCCTCATGCTATAAACCAACCACCCTCTTCCACACTTAGCCATTTTCGCATATAGCCTCATGCATTAAGCTCTACAACTCGTGGGAATTACATTCTCCCTCACTTGAAATCATCGTCGTCCTCGACAATCTCTCATCCTAGCAACCATCTATCACCAAGATATCCATACCAAGGCATATAATCTACCGGTATGTCATACATTGGAAAGTCTTCTCAATCCATGATCATCAACCACATTCGTCGCAATCTCCACATGCTGCTCCCATTGTGGAAGGCTGGTCTTTCCAACTTAAGATACACGCCTAATGCAACATATCGTGTCAACCTCATCATGTACCATCATCGTGTGAACTGTTGTCATGATACTCCAACACAATGCTAACACATCTTTGTACACTTGCTAGCCCTCATGACTCAAACTAGTTGGATGATCAATCCAACTGTCATGCTAAAATCATAAGAATGCACATTATCATGCCATCATCAGTCGTTTCTCGGACTCTTGTCACAACATCAAATCGATCAAGAGTCCATCTCCATATAAGCCATGTCCAGGTCCATGAAGTAGTCTTCATCTTATCTACAACATGTTGTCCATGATGTTTGGTACCAATGTGGTGCATGAAATCAGCTGCATCTATCCCAACATCACCATGCATATCTGTAAAATCCATCTCCTCAAAATGAAGAGATCATCTTTCGACTCTCGATGTGCCACATCTAGGTTCATGAAGCAACCCTCCATCATAACTATAATGTCCCATCCCTCAAGTCTTCCATAGAAACAAGTATACGCCTGTCTCATTCATCCATGTGTAAAAGTGGTTAAGTCTCAGGTCAACCCATGCCCAAGTGTTTCCACGAAGGCATCATCATCAATGTAACTCCATCACTCCAAAGTGTCTCATATCAATCCTCCACATCAAGTCACTCTCTCATGCACACCCATACATGTACTCAAAAGTATGCACCCCATCCGGCATCAAAGTCCCTGACCTCAGCTTCTCAATGCATCGGATCTTCTAAGTCCACCATAGCATGAAGTCCCTAAAAGCCACAAACTCATGTCTTCATGAGCTCCATGAGTCATCTCCAACCAACATTCCAGCAAGCATACATGTCTGAGCCCAAAGGTCTCTGCAAGATTCCTCAACTCTCTATGTAGTAGGAATGCTCCATAGTCTGCTCACAATCCAACCAGTCCATGGCCTTGTTGTATAAGAGTGCACAACATCTCCATTGGCTCATAAGTAAAACATCTCCATGTCACATCAGCAAATCCACTTGTACAACATCCCTGCCTTTGCATTCCTCATTTGATTCCCATAAGTGACACCTCTACAGGTGCTCCTGCATAATGTCCGTGCATAAGACTGCCATGCTCCATGTCTCCAACCTAATGTCCATGACTCAAGTTGCCCATGTTGTCCAACTAAGTAGACCCATCACAATAATCAGTCATCCTCATCTAAGTCTGCAATCTCGGTCTAGTGAAATCAATCACCCAACCATATCATCATCACATGAGTCTCTTCCACCATGGCTCCCCAACTAAAGGTTCCACCAAGATTCCTCTTGGTCTTAGCCACGAGAAGTCCACCCAAGTGTCACCATACTTAGGTGTGTGCCCTCTTCCAATCTGTCCATGAGTCATGCTAGGCACTTAGCCAATTTCTCCATATTGCTAAAGCATGACCTATTCTTCTGCAATGATCATCACATTCCTCCCTTGTCATGGGCCTTCGTAGCTTCTACCATAAGGTCACAAACAACCACAACAAGTCCTACAAAAGTCAATGATTCTTGCCTTTCCATACAAGGTCTCATCATAGACATCCATGGTAATATTATCCCTTGCATCGGCAAACTGATTTTGCTCTTCCCTGCATACGATTCATCTTCCAAAAGTCTCATTGAAACACAAGTATAAATAATACTTACTTCATCATGAGGCCCCTCCATGTGAGTTTCTTCATTCACCAATGTCTGCAAACTGCACGATCCTGGTCTAACTTGATCAATCTCAAGTTCATCCTCCATCGTTGTCATATCTGTAAAATCCTCAAATATCATGGCTTCCTCTTCTTTGTCATCGCAATCTATAGCTACGTCCTACACCATTGCCTAACCAAGTCGAAGAAGTTTGTCTTCAAAATTCTTTTCCAGGGCTTCAAGTTTATCTCGAATTCATGGGTTCTCTTCTTTCATCTGCTTCAACCTGTATAAGGTGAGCAAGAGCTTCCCTTCACATTCTTCCAAACCTACCATGTCTTGTTGTTCAGCTTGGCCCAAGCAAGATGCTTCACCCCTGCTAAACCTGTCATGAAGTGTAGTGGGATCAACTTCTCTGCAAATCCTGCACCTTGTTCACCATCAGCGCTGATACCACCTGTCATGCCCCTACACTGGCAGTACTCTTCCAACCGCACTATAGGAGGTGTGGCACCACTGACCACTTGCTTTTCACCAATACTTGCGATCGTGGACTATGCCTACTTTCTATACTTCATTTATTTTCTTCTTTTACCAAGTACTTTCATTCATTACAAAACAAAAGTTAAACATGCATCAGCATTAACACAAATAAACAACAATATAACTAGGAGGGGCAACTCCCTATAATGAGTCTGCCCAAAATATCAATATATATATAAGTTACAATCTTGAGGAAACCCCAAATTTACACTTAGAATATTTTTACATTCACCGGCACAACTCAGTTAGCCCAGCTCATCGGAACGCCCACATGGTCACCGCACGACTTTCCCAACTGGTCGTTTGCCTCCGCACGTTCATCGGAATGCATTTCATTCAACTCGTCCAACTTGTCAGGTGCATCCACTGAATGCCCAACTCGTACACGAACAGGTCGTGTCACCCATTCAAGACTTCGCTCGGTTCATCGTTCGACCAACTCGAGTCATTTGAGTAGACGCCCTGCCATGCCCTCAAACAACTCCTCGAACAACCGTTCGAATGAACACCCTACCACACCCTCGAACGACCTCGAACGATCCTACCCAAACCCCCTCGAATGATCCTACATGAATGCCCTCACCCGATGACTTTGCACAACTTTTTTGAACGACGCCCTTCTCGATAACTTCACACGACGTTTCTGCATGACACCCTCTCCCGACACCCTCGCACGATTTTCCTGAACAACGCCCTTGCCCAGATGACTTCACACGACTTTTCTGAATGATGCCTTCAAACGGCTTCCTGCACGGATGCCTTCGGACGACTTCATTTCGGCTCGGTGCTTCAGCCCTGCACTCGTCCGCCTGCACCTTCGCCTGTTTCAGACCTCCAACACTTCGCACCTCCACTTCCATGTTTGGATGCTTTGTCGAACGCTTGATTGCTAAATGACTCCTCCACGCCGTCCACTTATACACATCACTGCCTATCAAAGGTCACGTTGGCTTGCCTAGACCTTTTGTTCAGCCCATGTTTTTCAATTTTAACACGTCAGCCGGTTGGTTGGGCACCCCCACCTCGGACCGCCTCATGCTATAAACCAACCGCCCTCTTCCACACTTAGCCATTTTCGCATATAGCCTCATGTGTTCAACTCTGCAACTCGTGGGCATTACACCAATGGTCTAAGTGACCTAATGTGCAAGTTAGTTTTGGATGCCCATGGTTTTGATGGTAACATAAGTGCTAACATTAAGTGATTAATATTTAAAAAATATGTTAATAATAAAAAATATTTTAATATAAAGTTATATATAAAATGTTTTAATGTTCACATTAACACAATTTTATATTAAGATAGAAAAGTGATAAAATTATTATATTTGTATTTTTAAGTTAATGATTAGAGAAATGTATAGTGTATTTATAGTTAAAGATTAAGATTAATATTTAATATTCAACTTCATACATGCCACTTTAGTTTATATTAATATATATATAGTAATATATATATTATCAATATATGTACCACTTTAATTATATATATATATATATAGATATAGGTTTTCTACTTTTTATTATAATAAAAATTTGTATTTAAAAATATTAATTAAAACTAATTTCTTAACATAAACAAAGGAGATGTATTCAAAAAATATTAGACAAAAAAAATTATAGATAAAAAAATAATTATGTTTAAAATATTTTATCAATTATTTATATAAAGTAGTTGTTTGAAAATTAAAAAAATTTCTTATGGTAAATATTTTTGCATGTATGAAGGATAAAATCTGTGAAGTATAACTTTTTCTTCATATTCATATTGGAAATAGAGGTTGTACCTAACGATTTGTCCCTTATAAGTTTCAAATCTTTGTATTCATTAGTAATTTTTCATATTTTATATTTAAATAGAGCCTTACACTTTAAGACATTTGATCACATCTCAACTCTAAATACTCTATATAAATCCATAAATTTTCATATTCACTATTTTTTTCTTCATATTTTATATTTAAACAAAAATTTACACCTCAATATCTCTCACTACTTTCTAAGTTTATAACTCTTCATATTCACTAAAAAAATCTCTAAACAGTACAGCTATTCTTTTATAATGGAAATCACACAATAAATTTTACCAAAACTTAATTGCAGAGACGTTTTGATTTAATATTTATATTATCTTAATTTGAAATTTATTTAGCTTCTAGAAAGATAATAAATAAACGAAAATTTTGAAATGGTCTAACCGAGGATTTCCTAGCTACTGTTGTTATAATTTCCGAGAGAATTGATTTGCGTGTGAGATTAGTTGGTCGAAAGTTGAAACTGGATAAGAAAGAAAGCAATGAACAAGAGATGGTCGGTGAGATGATGATGCTTATGCACGTTGAGATTGTGGCACTGTCAAATTATTTAACAACGCATGTACAACGTAGACCGTCACCGATTGTGAAGGTTGCAAGGTAAAATAAAACATCGTAAAACCTTATGCCTGCCCTTTCTGGGTTGACTAGACGAATGTACAGTGGATTGTTGCACGGGAGAAACCAAGATGTTCTTCTAACCTAGGGCGAAAGCAATAGATTTACTTGGTGCCGCCTAGTTTTCTTACCACACCTTCATAATATTCCGCATGCTCTTTCAGGAACGTACAGATATATACCTAGATTTGTTGATCCTAGTCATATCAAGTGCTAAGTTCCGTATATTTCTTTTTTAAATCTGGAAGTATCCTACTATCCTGTTTAATATGTCACAGTTTGACATAAACCTATTTCCTGCATACACGTTCTTACAAACAGTGTTGGAAAGCATTTGATATGACAACCTACAGGACAACCTTAGAACGTTGTTTTAGGCTTTTAGTGTATTTTTTTCTTTTTTCTTTTGGGTTTGGTGACAAGGTGCACAGTTTGCTATAATTAAGTTGTTTGACCAGACAAGTAACAGGGTGAAGGCATGACACGAAGGGTTGGGCAATGGTATATGGTCGGTGTTAGTGCAGTCCAGTTGTATGAAGCTAATCAGTCTCGAGTAGATCAATAGCTAGGAAACCTAATTTTTTCGCCGAGCATGTTTTTCCTCTGGTTCACTCTTTCATTGGAATCAACGCGTTACTTTCCGCAATTCTAAGTCATATTGTAAGTTTTACCATGGAACAAAACTTCCTCATATATTGGGGTAGTTTTCAATAGAAAAGAAAAAAGGAAAGAAAACTATTTTAATGTCTATAAAACTAAAGAAGATATAAAATTCCTCTATACAACAATTCTACTTGTTTTTTTTGAATACTTTGTAAATTATTATCACATTGAATATATTTTTTTCCAGTATTTTAGTTTACAAAAATATTTAGAAATTTCCAATTTGCTATTCTAATTTTAAATATTCTTAAAATTTATAATCAAAATAAATTTAATCATATTTTATCATATAACATTCAATATTTTATTCTCCATAGTTTTGAGTTCTATTATTGGCAAGGCAGTAAGGCATAAAATCTCTCAAAACTAATCATTAATCCAAAATGCAGGTAGGATCTAGAGACCAGTGGCTTCATGGATTTTACTGAAAATAAACTTATGACCTATTTTTCTATGTTGATTGTTCTATATTGGGAATATGAATAAATGGTTATGCTTATTTTTCTCAATGTGGGTTGACTCTAAAACTTACCATTTATAAGAGAATCGCATATGAAACTTGGATGATTATACCATAATAATTAATTTATTGTATTGATAATAACACAATTATATTAGTAAATATATTCATGTGATTGATATAAATCCCTAAGTATCAATTTTAATATATGGACTTAATATTTAAAATGAAAACTGTAGAAAATTGGACCCTTGGATGCATTAATGAGCATGAAGTCCATATCCTAGGTGACCAGTAGAACTGGTATTTAGGTTACAATTTCATCTTTGGCTTACTTACATTACTTAAGTGTTATCGTCAACCCACCTTCTTAATCAACCTCTATTTACTCACTTATCCAACCTACTGAGGAGGCCCAAACCTCTTGCTTCAGCCATGAATGATTCTTAGGCATAGCAACACCATTGATCTTGGCGAGGGGACTAGTAGAACTCGTCAAGATATAATTCATTAATTAAGACATACAACACTTGCTTTCACAACTCTATCTTTAAGAAGAGAAGTGAGTGTCTACAGAATCTATGAACTTCCACACATGCCTAGATGCAGGGATTGAGGGAGGAAAGGAAGCCCTAGGGGTAAGAGACAGAACTTCCTTGAAAACTAATGTGTAACACCCAAATTACATTTGAAAGTACATTTTCTTATCTCAAAAGAACGTCATTTCACAATGTTCACATCCATAGTGCTAGGATGGATGACAAAACAAGAATTGTTGCAATTAATGCTTGCTAGCTTTTACTTTCTTTTAGTTACAGGTAGGATGGGAGAATAAATGGGTTTGCTTAATTCTATCGACCTTCCGAAATGACTTACCATTTATATAAATCTATTTTCAAACTAATGGATGCAGGAAACCTATATGGGAAACAATAGTTGTCTTGAATTAGAATATATTGTTATAGTGATCTCATTTTTCCATGGAATTAAAGGTGCCTTCAATCCTGGCAAGTTTATGTTCTACTTGATGTAGAAATTCCCTTTTATCTCTCGTGCAAATTCCAGGTATGGTGGCTCTATAAATCTATAGCATTATAAAATATGGTATTCTTATGTTTATGTTCATCCTTTAAGGCCCTTTCTAATAGAACTTGGTCATAGAATCTATTCTCTAAGAATAAAAAGATGAATTTAATAAAAATATAATCGGAGGTTTCAATTTCCATTGGTATGATTTTGTCTAGTTGTTATATTTTAAAGGGCCGTTTTTACTTAAATTGGTTTATAGAATCTATTCTCTAAGAAGCAAAGGCGTAATTTAATCAAAATATAATCAATGATATTAGGCTTTTGAGTGTTCCCCTTTCATTGAGGAAATCATATGAACATGCTTGATATAGTTGATGTGGGTTAATATAGAAAATTAAATTGTTGTACCCAATTTCAAACATAAGACAAGGTTTTTGTGTGTGATTTCAAGAATTTTTGGGTCATTATGATCAACAAGGGCTAAATAGAGGACTTTTAGCAGTTGGCATAGAATGTAATCACCAGGAAGGTTCCCTTGTGCCTAAAATCTCACCAACTCAAAATAAAAATCAAAACAATATAGAATGTAGGTAGTTAATAAATTTAGCGTGTATATTTGAAACCTAACATTGAGCATGCATCTATAAAGTACATGTTAAAAGGTATATTTTCAATTTAAATACTTTTATGTCCATTATGCAACAGAGCTAAATGGAATACCTTTCAATAACTCGTATGCTTCCTCCATTTCTAGAATTTTGTCACCAGGATGGTACCGTTGTTATATAGAATGACCTATATAGACCTTCCAATGGGCCACTTGTTACATTTGAGGCCTAAGTCTTCACATCCAAAAATCACATTGAAACCATTCCATAATGTGCGAGCCTAATCAGTTTAGGGTGTGCATTGGGATGACAACTTTTACTAGGTACGCATCCCCGAGATACATATTGAAAGGTTTAAAGAACTTTCAGTTTGTTAGGTTGAGTGAGGATAAATTTACTTTTAAAATAAAAAATTAATGGAAAAAGAAAAAAAATTACTTAAAATATTTTTTGTTATTATTTATATATTTATATAATAATTGAAAAAAAATTATCATGGTTAGAATATTTTTGGATGTATGAAGGATAAGATCAATGGAGGTGTAAACATTCCTTCGTATTTTATATTGAAATAGAGATTTGTATCTAAAAAGGTTTGACCCTTCTATAAATTTCAAATCTTTGTATTCATTAGTACTTTTTCATATTTTATATTTAAATAGAGCTTTACACTTCAAGACATTTGATCACTTTCAACTCTCAATACTTTATACAAATCCATTAATTTTTGTATTCACTAATATTTTCTTAATATTTTATACTGTAAAATACATGTTAGAAGGTATATTTGCAATTTAAAGAATTTTATGTGTATTACACAAGAGAGCTACATGGAAGACCTTTCAATAACTAGCAAGCTTCCTCCATTTCTAGAATGTTGTCACCAAGATGGTGCCCTTTTTATACAGAACAACCTATATGGACCTTCCAAGGGAACACCTATTACATTTGAGGCTTAAGTCTTGAAATCCAAAAATCACGTTGAATCCATTCCATAATGTGGGAGCCTAATCAGTTTAGGGTGTGCATTGGGATCATAACTTTTACTAGGTATACATTCTCGAGATACATATTGAAAGATTTAAATAACTTTCACTTCATTAGGATCATTAGGTACAAAATGACTTTTAACAATTACATGAATCCTCCAATCCATTCTAGAATGTGGTCAATTGTCCTTGTTACACAACACGGTCCATGGAAAACTCCCCGGGGGAAGGAACTAGTGTGGGAAACTAAGTCACTCTGTAAAACTAAGTCATCTAGGAAGCACATTTGAACCCTATGTCTGACCAAATCATACTAGGAATGAAATAACATTTTTCAGAAACACTAAGCTAGGGCACAAAATAGTGCAGATAAGCATGTAAGGATTCTTTTCTTGTGAACATAGTTTGAGGAGAAACATGTCTGGAAAGCATGCAAAGGGCCTTTTTTAGAAAGGGTTACAGAGAAAAACTTCTCCTATAGACATGTAGAGTACACAAAATTGGAGCAAACTTAACAAACTTAGCTATTGTATTTTATCACACTAAAAACACATAGGTGCACAAGAATGCAGGTGGGATGGGGAAGCCATTAACACTTTCTACTTGTAACAGGTGTGTGTAATAGTGCACTAAAACTAAGCAATGCCTTGGGTACAAAAAAATTGACAAAATAACATACCCATTTAAAGTTCGATGTATGGTATGCATATGGAGGTTACAAAGGCCAATGATGAATATTAGACAAATAGTGGAATTTAAGGCATGCAAACTCAATTATACCTGGGCCTAAATAGAAAACAATAACTACTAAGCAAGGAAGAATTAATTGGCGTATGTCCTGTATATACACCGATAGATAAGTGGTATTCCAAATCCAAGAATGTCTAATGTTGTACTTCTCAATGGTTATTGTTTGACGATCTAGATAGGTTTGTGCTAATATAATCTATTTTCTTTCATGGATCATGGGAGCATTTGCAGTTATTTACAGGGTGCTCAAAGTGAGAGGGACCTAATAAATTAAAATTTGTAATAAGAGCCAAGATGGCGCTTCCAAGATAATGTGATAAAATGGTCTCCCAATTGAAGTAGAGTTAATGTTTGATCTTTGATAGAAGGTGAGTATATGGATGCAAAGTTTAAATTCCAACCATGGCACATGGCTACCTTATTTCAAATGTGGACATAGAAGAGAAACTGCAAAGAATTCAAACTATTTCACGAGTGGCCTATAAAGCAAGCCCTTTCTTACCTACTTAGCATCACTAATTATATATTTAGTCATGTTGTGGGTGTCTTCCATTACTTCCTTTTGACCCATTTTATAGTAAAAACCATCATGATCACTGTCAATACTAATCAAGACTTCAACGAAAGAAAATCACTAGGAGACTTTGGGATATCATTCTCCCTTCAATCAAGACTGAGGGTTAATTCACTTCTAGTTGAACTTCTAACTACCACCTTATTTTATAGTGAAACTGATGAAGAATCCACTTAACTAAAGCTCCAACTCTATGCATGCTAACTTGATGACTATTCGAGTAAACTAAATATAACTCATCCTAACTGAAGTCTAACTTATGAGCTTGCACTCACATTGATAGAAAGACAAACCAAGGTCTTCACTAGCTATGACACAAGTTAGACGATCCTGCTCACTACATTTTCAACAAGAAACTTTGTCTCCAAAAAGTGGGGCACTTACTAAAAACAATCTCTCCAATCTGTCAAAAACATTGTCTGAATCATCATTGAATCCATCTTACATCCAATCTACCTTGGACTAAATCCCCATCCTATGAAAATGGCATCTCTGAAATTCCATCCCAATTAAATGTACTGGTCTTTAACCCTCCAAATTTGCAAGGGGAAAGTTTAGGGGCTAACAGATCAACGGTTTGATGATGAATGCAAAGAAACTAAAAAATATGCTAAAATTAGGCCCCACATAAAAAGGAAAGAAAACAGGAACAAATGTGTCGAGCATCCTAAAAGCAAGAATGTAAAGTATATTATGAACATTCAATCTAATTATTGGAGTCTTCTTAACTTTTATAGTGTGTTTTATGTAAGAACCCAAACCTTTCCTCCAAGATGACTTCAGATATAATTCCTTAGAGCCTGTTTTCCAAGACCTTTATGATAATTTTATATTATAGATAAAAAGTGATGCGGAATTGTAATCACCAAGTTCTTCTACATCATTTTTATTCAATATTAGAGTTAGTAATGTAGCATTTGAAGCTCCTAGAACTTTCCCAGAAAATTTTGATCATTCAATTGCCTTTAACAAATCATCCGTGAGTAGATCATAAGAGCCCAAGTAGTTTTCTACTCTCAACCTATTAAGAGTTGAACTCTTTTCTTTCTTGAATGTTCAAATCGTAAAATTTGACTCTTCTTTTGTCACCTAAGACTCCAACTACTCATTTTTTTGTTCGTATATCATATTACAGAAGTAAGAGGAAAACTTGAGAATCTCAGTTAGACCACTATGTTACAATATGTAGTCTCCTAAAATAAGGATATGAAGTGTTTTATTCCTCCTCCTACAATTTCCAAAAAATGTATTTACCTTAGAAATGTCATTCCTTTCAATCTCCCATATGGTGTTGGTTTATTTTTGTTCCTGAAAGAGTTTTATTCTGATCTCACTCAACCTGCCATGTAACCCTCCTTCAATTCTTTAAACTTTGTGTTGCTTATTTATTTTGTAACCACCCCTCTCATATATTCCTAGTTTCACCAGCTTGTCATGGTAAACATAAGAGGAGGAGCTACTATGATATGACTAGACCTCCTAGGTCTCATTAATGAAGTGGAAATGATTGTGGAAAACAAACTAACAACTCAACACATCATACAGGGGTTACAGGTCACTCAAAGGCTGAGTAACCACCCTAGGTGGCAAAAACCTTAGATGAACACCCTTTTTGCTGACCTGGGCTCCCAACCACATGCACAAACTTGCAAGCCAACAACTGTAACCCTCCATTAGCATGTATAACACTACCTCCAAGCAACTGCAACATAGATTTCCCAATTCTGAGTCCGCAACCCCGGAATCAGAACCATCTTTTCAGGGCTAGCCTCTAAACCACAACCTATAACTTGATGAGATTTTCCAAAATAATAAATGACGACAAATCCTCTAACACAAAACCTGATGACATACTTCAGTACATTGTCCTAACCATGATAGTCATTTCATCAAACACATGGAAAACACGTAATCTATAGGTCATGAATGCATATTTAAACATAGGGGTTTGATACTTATCTGAGAAGCGTCAAGAAGGTCTAATTCCCTCTCATAATAAGTGCAATAACATCTATTATCTCATGCATTCATTAAAAATTAATCAAGAAATCAAAACACATCAAGATCCATAGCCAATATACATCATATAACCAACATATAAATAATAAATGAACAACATATATACCATAATAAACCAATCATCGAGCCACATACTAACAAGTACAATTTGACATGGAAATACAAGAGGAAAATAGATCTTATTAACATATGCTAAATCCAACCAAGTCAGGGACTTCCTCGTACCATCCAACCAAAGATTGGGCTGAACCAAATCTCTCTTTTAGCCAATCATCCCCACATTATATTCCAAGCATGAATGTGGTATCTCACGAAATAAACTAAGTAAAACCAAACTAGGGCTCACAGAGGCCAACCACCTCAACCCTCAACTAGTGATTCCACACCACGGTCAGACATCACTAACACCAACCAAATCAGTCTCTACCCAAGTTGTCGAGGGATCCAGAGCGTTTTTCCCAACTGCGGCTCCAAGAGCTAATAAATCAACTCAAACTTTTAGGGCTCAAGAGAGTTTGTCCAACCAAGGATCGAGGATGAGTAACTCAGCCCACCAAGGAATCCAGAGCATTTGTCCAACCAAGGCTCCAGGTCTAGTAACTCAACTCAAGTTTTTCTAGGGCTCCAAAGTGTTTGTTGCAAACAACGGCTCGAGGAACAAGTAACTCAACCCACAACCATAAGGAACCTGAGCACCAACTATAAACAACAAGTAGAAAAACCCACGACACCATGGCTATCGAGGAAATGGTAAGACTAGAAAAAATGATTGCCAATCCAGGCAATCCTCCATTCCAATGACAAATCATAAATACATAAATTTTCATATTCACTATTTTTTTCTTCATTCACTATTTTTTTCTTCATGTTTTATACTCAAACAGAAATTTACACCCCAAGAAATTTAATATCTTTCACTACTTTCTAGGTTTATAACTCTTCATATTCACTAAAAAAAAATTCTAAACACTACAGCTATTCACCAACACTTAATTGCAGAGACTTTTTTAATTTAATATTTATATTATCTTAATTTCAAATTTATTAAGCTTCTAGAAGGATAATAAATAAACAGAAAATTGAAATGGTCTAACCGACTATTTCCTAGCTACTGTTGTCAAAATTTCCGAGAGAATTGATTTGTGTGTGAGATTAATTGGTCGAAAGTTGAAACTCGATAAGAAAGATGGTGGATGAGATGATGATGCTTATGCACGTTGAGATTGTGGCACTGTCAAATTATTTAACAACACACGTACAACGTAGACCGTCACCGATTGTGAAGTGTGCAAGGTAAAATAAAACATCGTAAAATCTTCTGCCTGCCCTTACTGACTTGACTAGGCAAATGTATAGTGGATTATTGCACGGGAGAAACCAAGACGTTCTTCTAACCGAGGGCGAAAGCAATAGATTTACTTGGTGACGCCTACGTTTCTTACAACAACTTCATAATATTCCGCA
>APFE031586163.1:152672-162735 GCA_000404065.3 Pinus taeda | reverse complement strand
AAACTCTATTTTCTCAAGAATTTGCTCATTCCCTCACTCCACACAGTAGAATCCAGGCCACTATTATAGTTAGAGGGCTCACTATATATCTCGCCCCAGAGTTCATCAGTAGGGTCACCACACATTCCCTAGGAATTTCATGGAGAAAATAAGACAAAGCAGACAATCAGGTGGAAAAAAGGAAATTGTTTTTAGAGGGTGAAGAACCCATAGAGGATAAAAATGGAGTAAGGAGGGAAAGTTTGCCATATCCATGGAGTAAGGTACGCTACAAATTCATCAAATATATCTCATATGAGGGTAGATACAATGTTGTTTATGGCTACCATTTTAGGATGCTTGAAGAACTAAGATTTGGCGTAGAAACACCAGTTCACCAAAGACTCAACATACCCTATTTCTTGATGTAATCACTCATAAACTCAAGCAAAAAAGTAAAGGAAGGGAATTCCCAACAGTTGGCTCACCATGGTTTGATCAGAATCCTCATTGTGGATGCCCTCTAAAACCTCAGGATCCCTATAAAATGGTCAGTCTTCAAAGACTTACCAGCAGAGGATGACATCAAAACCCTCATCTATGATGTTAGTCCTTCTGTTAGAGAGGAAGAAGGCATTGAATAGAAGGGGAAGAACACAAGGAGGTGTAACCTAGGGTGTCTCCAGAGGCCCCTAAGAGGAAACCTGTAGGAAAAGGAAAACTAACTAGCATGCATGGCCAACCTCTCCTTGGAGGCCATCTAGTGTAGGATGCCAACTATATCTATGTTGCTTACCTCAGAGAACAATGGCTTCAATTTCATATTAAAACACTAACACAAAGGGGCACCATGCCATTTTAGGACTACAGGCAGTTTATTGATCTTTGTGATCAAAGTGCAGTAAAGGATAGGGCCAAAATGGTTGAGTTTTACTTGCACAACATGGCCCTCACAGACATGAATATTTGGGATCCTAATGCAGAGCTAGGAGATCTACAGTTAATTGCTTTGGCATCATCGATGAACCATGAGACGTCAAAGGGCTGCAGGTATGAAAAAAAAATATTGGCTAGAGAGAAAAATGAACCTCTTTTCATCAGAGCTAAACAATCAAATCCCATGGCCCTAATCAGCACCCATAATCTAATTGCAAATGATCCTCAGCTGGCACCTAGATATCTTGCTTCCCAAGAGCAAGAAATTTCACATTTTGAGGATATGTTTAGGCTGCTAAGAGATGATAATATACATGCCTACTAAAGGAGATGGAAAGCACTTCCACATAGATTGAAGATCAGAGAATATCACTCCCCTCAAAGGTTGAGAGAGGCACTCAATAGGACACCTATGTATAAGCAATTAATGCAAAGGTTGAAGGTCAATTGGATTTGCCTAAAACTCAGTTCGCCACTACTCCTAGGGATGCTAGAAGGGAGAAAAGAAGAAGAGGAAAAGAGGTAGTGGGAAGAAGTAGAAAGGAAAGCAGGCTTCTATAAACAAGAAGAAGAGACCACAACAGAAGCATGTGAAGTCAGAGAGGCTACCAGAGCCATGAAGGACATGGACATTGACTAAGTTTCTCAGAAAATGAGAAACACTTTCAGTAGGGGGTGATGTTGAGCCTCATCATTGGGTAATTATATGAGCCTTAACTGGCCTTAATTCAGCTCCTAGCTTAGTCAAACCAACTATTCTCACAACTTATTACATACTTTTGATTATATTTTGTTTATGAGATGAGTTAGAGTTGGATATTTTTCTTTGTGGTGTAATGTGCATGTAATGCAGGAATAAAGGATAAAAGCAAGGAACTGTAGCAAAGACCTTGGTCAAAACTTGAATGGGACAAGGGAGAGGAATTATAGGAGGTACATCCTCCTCATTTACTAGCCCTCCATTCGAATATTCCTCCATCAGCTCGGAGTTCAAACAACCAAATCATGAGGACTAAAAGACATTTGAGCAAGTGAAAGTGATAGAAACCAGTTTATCTTGAGTGGGGAGCCAAGAATCCCTAATGGGAAGGAAATCGTTGGAGACTTCAGATGTATAAGTAGAGAGGCTTAGGACCTCAATAGGATTTGGATTTTTAGTGAAAAACTCTACTTTATTTCAAAGTTGCAAGACTTGTGATAGTTTGTTATGTAATCTATGGTTTTTATAATAAACATGAGTTCTATTTTGAACTAGCACTGAGTTAACTCAGAGGGCTGAAGCTCTTGGGTTAGGGCCCAACCCGAGCAGCCAAAGTTCCTATTTATTGTACATGTATAGTAGCATATATTTCTATTTTTGTTCATTTTCTTAAGTAGCTGCATTTCCATTACAATAGTATAACATAGCTTCCTGGTTTTCTGTTCATTTGCTTAAGTAGTTGCACTCAGATTACAGTAGTGTAGAGTAGATCGGTTGTGCTTTAGTTTACCACCATTTGTGTTTTTTTTCAATTAGCAGGTTAGATAGGAGAAAATGATCACCACAAGGTTGTTTGCAGGTGTCTCGGCCTCACCTCCTCCCTCTAGGACCATGACTTGAGGAAGAGACCCTTCAACAACCCCAAAAACACAAGTTTCTAGTTCTCAAATGAGATTTGAAGTTTTTTGTTTGATGAAGTTATTTGTTTCATCTCATTATCATCGTTTTCCCTCACTCTCGGTCCACCCTCACCCTCGATGCTTTTTCTGTCGTTTTCATTGAAAACTCCTTCCGCACATTCTTCATGCATTGTTTCCTCACCATCTTATCCACAAGAAACCTGACCAATCACCGTCTGATTCATTAGTTTACCCAACGACCATCACGTGCGAAGTCTTCCACCTACTTTATGTTCTCTAATCTCCACCGTCGATCTGTCTCTTGATCCAACGACTATCGCGTCACCTCAATACTTTATGCGCCCCAATATCCACTATCGATCTGTCTAGCCTGATCCAATAGCTATCGTGCAATCTTGCGCGGGTTCTTGCAAGACTGTTATCTGTGCTAGAGCACGCGAAAAAAGTGGTTTTCTCGTGCTACATGTCACCCAATTAGGCTAATCACGTGAAATTTCAAAATACAACTTACAACTTTGATGGCACACGAGAAACTGCTTACCACCTCTAAAACTATGCTCTGTCACTTCCTCATGTTTCTTTCGCGATAAGATCTTTGTCGTTCATCTACTGATTAATCTTGTTCATCCATCCATTCATTTAATTCCTCACGGTAAGATCTCCACCGTTCATCTTCTTCGTTACCCTATTCATCCATCCATTCACTTAATTCCTTGTGATAAGATCTATGTCATTCATCTACTTCGTTACCCTGTTCATCCATCCGTTCACTTAATTCCTCACGATAAGATCTCCGTTGTTCATCTGCTTCGTTACCTTGTTCATTCACCTATTCACTAAATCACCCACAATAAGATCTCCGTTGTTCATCTTGTTCATTAAGCATCTTCATCCATCTATTCACTTAATCCCCCACAATAATATCTCCATTGTCCATCTTTTGTTCGTTGATTGATCCAACGGTCCTTATGCAGTACTGTGTCCTTATGTCCTCCTTTCACCAATTTCGATCTCCGACTGCTCTTCCACTTGAAAACAGATTTAGTTTATTTCCTTTGCTTACACCTTAGTATAGTTTAATGTTCTTTATCTCTGAAACTTAGATAGCAACATTAGGTTAGTGTTGATTTACCAATTTTGTTTAGCATAGTTGTTTAGACGGTTAGTTAGGTTATGGTGTGGTTTAGCATTACATATTGTTTTCTACATTACTGCAGTAGAGTAGCTTTCTCTTAGAAAAGATTTTCTCTTCTTCCATCAAAGAATTAAGCTTCTTCTGACCCTATAGAAGTCTGGCTTAGAACCCCCAGGGTCTCTTGCCAGATGAGTAGTGACAACAGGTAGGACCTTCACTTTTACTTGTGCATATAGCACTATCAACTCCAAGTTTGTACGAATATCGGGTTGATAAGTAAAGTTGGAAGCCCTAGGAGTTGCAACACTCTTGTTGCAATACCTAGGCTCATCACAAATTTAATAAGAAATTGTGGAGAAATAAGGAGTTGGGGGAAAAAGGAAACTATGATATTATAAGGAGGTGATAAACCCCAATCTTGAAAACCAAATTTATCTTTATGCCTTGACTAGTGTTAAGAAGAAAAGGAATGTTTCCAAGATTATAATTAACTCTCATGAGCTTCATAGTGAAACTAGGCATTGGTCAATTCCTAAAATTCCATAGGATGAAAGAATTTATCATCTATGCAATCCTAGGAGGGTTGCAGAAAGAATTTTCTCTTAGTTTGCATATCGTATGCTCACATTTCACCTAATTTTCTAAATATCTATCACATTACCAACCTTCTTGACCTTTTAACTCAACAAAACTATCGTGATTTGTAAGTGCTTCACTCACTTCTTTTTGGCATAGAAGTAAAATGTTAAAGGATTGTATTCATTCTCTTACCTTATTAAAAACCAATACACCATATAGGTATTGGTGGACGTTAATCATCATGATCATTACCATCATCCTCATCACTAAGAATTATATTGGATTCGAAAAATGGTATACCACTCTAGGTTCCAAGAGGACAATGAGTGGATCAAAGTTTTCCTACCTTCATTAGAGCACCAAGGGAAAGATTTTTTGAGGGATTGTATAAAAGAGAAAATAAAATCATGACCTTGCATTATATTCTTCTAAGAGAAAGAAGATCAAATATGATTGAGGAACGAGTGAAATTCCCACAAGAGTTTAATTTTGTAAACAACATGTGGTACTTAGCCTGAAACGTTAATTACAATATTCTCCACGCAGAACTCCAAAACCTCTTCAACGTATGGTTAGTTTCTAATTGTATTTTAAATATTTAGCACCATCTAAGTGAAGTAAGAAAATATTTTCTGACATCTTTCTTCATTTGGGTGATATCACATTCTAACTTGGAAGGGGAATCTAGAACAAATTATAACAATTTGCTAATGAATTTCTACTTAATAACCAATTTGGTGCAAACATTCATAATAAATATACATGTGTGTGCTTTGTGCTTATATATGTATTGAATAACTCTTATTTGTTTCCTTTTTATATTTCGTTGAACTCTATTAAGGGAATTTTTATATCATTGAATTTTTTTAATACATTTTTTGATTTTAAAAGGATGATTTTTTATCCATTTCTATATATCTGTCATCAATTGCTTGGTGATGGGAAATTTATTAATGTAACGGGTGAATACTATCAATTCCTTTAACAAGTATTTTTTTGAATTTGATTGGAATTTCATTTTGTGATTTATGTTTATATTATGTTAACTTTATATTTATGTTTATGTGAAACTCATTATGTTGTTTTTATAGATAGAAGTGATTCCCAATCAAAAGATTGATTAGAAAAGTTGAACAAATTTTTATTTTAAATGTTGTGATGGGAAATGATAATATGATATGAATTAAATCACCAATGGTGAAACTTTAGATAGAGTTAGTCACATAATTTAGTACAATATTATGTTATGAAAATACTTCAAAAATTATAATGGGATTAATTTCTCTTACATAGATTTTAAGAGATGATATTTGTCTGATAATATAATATTATATTATAAAAATACTTCAAAAATTACAATGGAATTAATTTATCTTATATAGAGTTTGAGAGATAATATTTGTCCAAAGCTTTACGTATTAATCATGAATGTAAAACCCATTTTTTTAATCCCAAATCACTAAAGTAACTTTCTTAATATGTAATTTTTATATTTTAACACTTTTTCTTAAAATTTACAGTATTAGAAACAAAACTCATTGAAAGTAAACAAACTGTTACTATAAATACATTTACTCAAAACTAAAAACAAGAGAATCCTAGTTGTGATCCTACCACCCAACATCACTAGATATATTTACTATAGAGCAACATATCCCACATCCAAATCTAGAATCCCGCATTAACTATAGAACAACATATTCCACACATTTGTCTCATAACCTCTGTTGGATACCTATACCAATAGGTTTCATATTTCATGATTGGTAAATATAAGGGCCAAATATGCTCCATTTTTGCTGTTACAAAGGATCCATATTTGCAAGAAAAGAGAAGCTGTATATAGGCCTGCATGTTCACAAAAAAGTTTTATGGATGATCCAACGGTCTAAGCTGGATCATGCCATGTTTTCAATTTTATGTTGTAGAATAGAGAAAGAAATCTGTCCAAACTGTTTAATCTTGGCAGATCAGTAGCTAGGTAGAGAAGCTAAGGTCCCAACTGCTTAATCTGGGGCCTGGAAGGAATAAGGGTAGCCTTACATAGGAAATGAAAGAAAAAAAGCCAATGTAAAAGAAAAGGCACTTAAAGGGTTTGCTAGCCTAAATGCACCCTACAAGAAGAAATAAAAATGTTAGGCAAAATAGTGGGGTAAGTAGATGGGGTTGTAGAAGTGGTGTCTCTTTCAAGACCAAAGTTGCTAAAACATCTACAGGAAAAGCAACATACTGGAGCATGACTAACTTCCCTGTTTTCATTTGTATATCACTCATTATTAACACCCTTTCCCAAGTTGTATAGAGCAGAGAAGTTTATGTCTTTGTGATGATTCTTATGGCCTTAAAAGCCACATTTCTTGTGCAAAAAGTCTTTTCATTTTGATCTACTCTTTACATAAGTTATTTTCAAGAATACTGGGTGTACTGACACCATATTCTCCCCCCACATTAACGCAATCCTACTATGTATTCCCCTATCTCACCCTTCCTTACTAGTATTAACACCCATGGTGTATTAAACCCCCAAAATTTGTATAAATATCCCTCCCCTGGCATTATAGCCATATGGTCTGTTTAAAAAGGGATCAAAGTGACACCTGGTCACTTTGATGAACCTCCCAGGTCATCTCCTCTCATTCCATGTCATTTTGTTCATATAGCCCTCATTTGCAAAGAAAAATCATAATAAAACCCCTCCTACCCATAACCCTTTTGCAAAAAAATGATAAAACCTGAAAAAACCATAAAACCCAAAGTTCCCCGCCCAAATATTTAACTCAATATTTTAATTGCCCGGTGGGCCCCTTCCCAACCTGCACGGCCCGTCGGAGGACCCGCCAGCCGTCCGATCTCCGTCGATTAGATCCAAGGGTGGGCGGTCAATCTCGTGCCCCGATCTGTCGACCTTTAGCGTCCGGGTTAAGTGGTTTTGGGCCCGTACAAGGACGCGTGGCGGGCGCTGAGGTTGTTCGGAGCCCTCTCCTCGTTACCGCCTTTGCCCCAAAGGTGGTGCGGGGAACCCGCTTACCGCCATCCAGCTTACCACTCTCCCTCCCACGTCACTCCAACGCCATCCTGACGTCACTTTACTTTTGTCCGCCCCCACGCCCCGTGGCCCTCCACGCAGCCTTGCCGCCACATCAGCCCGCCACTGTGTCTTGCCACCCTGGCTCTCACGTCAGCACCACGTCACCAGCGTACTTTGGGCCCACCATGACATCATGCTGACGTCATCGGCGGAAAAGCGCCAATAGCGGATTTTTCCGAAATTCAACGTTATAAACGGCCAAATAAGCCGTTTTAAGTCATTTTCATGCGTAAAAGAAGGAGCCGTTGACAACCAGCTGCCACGAAAAATTGCCTTCCAGCCAACAAATTCAAAGATTTCAACCGTTGCAAGTCCACAATTCCACTGTGCTAAGCCTCCACAGCCCGGCTCGCAAGCGTCCAAGCTAGCATTTCCAGGTATTTAGCCAGTTTCCCACTTCGCCCATGCATTTCAATTCTCTGTAAAAATTCACCATTAAGCACCAGTAAAACTCTTCAAATTCAGCTCTGCCTATCACACAAAGTTAACCCAAGTAATCTGCAGCACCCTTAAACCCCAATTCGATAGAAGAGTGCTCGTTTCGCGGGCTAAAGACCCCGAAATTCCCCCCAAAGTACTAGGCATTGTTCCCTTTTGCCAAGTACAGGCCACCTGTTGTCATACCGAAGAAGCCTCACTAGCTCTGCAATATTTCATTAACAATTCACATTCCTGTGAATTTCACAGCAAAACACAGAATCCAGCTTGCATTACCCCGTGAAGAAAGGACACCTCACTGTATCAACAGTTGACCTGCAGCTAAAAACACTTTAAGGACTTGTCAAACTACTGCCCCTATCTCTACAGATTAGCTTCTATCATGGCATCTCCTGCAACTTCATCCATCAGTGTGGCCTCACAGAGTCAAACAAATAAAGAGCTGGAGGCCCTGCCATTTGTAGACAAGGATGGTCTCATTGGAGACTTTGAAGGAAACAGGGACTTCTTGCAGACCTTCAGTAGACTAAGGGAAGACTACAAGGATGGGCATGGTACACATGGGATCTGGGAGTCAAACTTGCCCTATTACTGTCTCCCAGCTGTGAATGTCTTCCCCGAAATCATTCACCTCTGTGCTGAACACTATGATGCCCAGCACAGAGCCATCAGCACCCCATCAGGGAGGATCCTTTTTTACATCAATGCTGAGTCCATAAACAAGATGTTACACTTTGATCAAATAGAGTTGCTAATCCCATTCTCCATGAATCATTTGATGGATGCTGGTGACAAGATGACCGGTGAAGAACTACAAAAGATCATCAGGAACTTCATGAGACCTGAATGTCAGACTACAGAGCCACCTCCCTATCTGAACGATCAATTCAATGATGTAGGCAGGCTATTACTAGACATGATAACCTATGTGTTGGGGTACCAAAACAGTGAGCATGTGGATAGAGCCATGCTAGTACTGCTGTCTGTTTATAGCCCATACCAACCCCCTGCCCAAAAGTACAACTTTGCTAAGTTCATAGCCAATAAGATTCATGATCAGTTGACTAAAGTGGACAGACAGGGGGTCTTCAGATATTCAGCTTACATCTACCATATGTCCATGTATTATCATTCTAAAGCCTTCCCATGCTATATCAGAAGGCTGGATCATACAGGGGAAAGAAGATCTGTTATCTTCTGGACTTCAGTCTATCACAAAGTCACAAATTCACCCTATACCTACTGCGAATTTGTTGACCAGTTTGTTTACCGAGTCTTCTGCATGTTGATGAAGTCACCACCTCCCAGAATAT
Source organism: Pinus taeda (assembly GCA_000404065.3). NCBI lineage: Eukaryota > Viridiplantae > Streptophyta > Pinopsida > Pinales > Pinaceae > Pinus > Pinus taeda. The sequence continues at coordinate 153,647 of APFE031586163.1, read as the reverse complement.
CCAATGAGATAAAGAAAGCTCTGCAGCTTTCCAAGAACAACAAAATAGGTGACTGGTACCTATATGAACATCATACAGTCTTCAGGGTCTATGGATGTGAGCTCTGTCCATACAGGCTCCCCAAATACGTACCAATGAGGTTGTTTGCCCTGGAATATTACAGGCAACTGATTCAGTCAGACCTTACCCACTTCCACAGCTCCAAGAAAAAGGCTCACCTTAACTTCAAAAATGAAATGGGCCCTTTCATCATGAATAAGAAGGAAGGATGGGAAGCTGCAGATTTGATCCTGAAGGACAATTACAAGCTATCCTATAGCTTTCGATGGGTCCCTTATGACCCTCAAGGATTCATCTCTGCTAGGAGAAATAAGTATAGGCTCCTAGCCATTAAGCATTGCCAATACCCTCACATAGAAAAATATGCCAACTTACAAGAATGGCAACCGGATACTCTAGTTGAGGGTCTAACTGAGGAAGAAAGAATGCTTAAAAATGTCAAGGATCTTGAAAAGACAATTGACCTAGATTATGTGCAGCAGGTACCCTTCAGACTGCCTTACTCAGTGGGACAAGGGACCTCAGTTACAAGGACTGCACCACAGGCACCTACTACATCAGTATCAGCAATGGACAAAGGCAAAGGCATACTAGGTGCAGAAGATGAGCCGGTAAAGGGACAAATTGAGCATCAGGCAGAACAACAAACAGAGCAACAGAGGGAGAAGGAAACAAAGAAGGAAACAGAGAAGGAAACAGGGCAGGAGACACAACAGAAAACAGAGCAGCAAACGGGCCAGCAACAAGAACAAGCTGATAAGCCACAGAATGGGCTGCCAGAAACTCCTGCAATACAAACGCCACCACCTCAAACACAGCAGTCAACTGCCCCAGTTCTACAGACCCCAGCACATGAAGAAAGGGGAGTAAAAAGACAAAGAGAAGAGTCCACTCCTCTCAGTGGATCCTCCGACC
>APFE031586163.1:114996-146245 GCA_000404065.3 Pinus taeda | reverse complement strand
AACCTAACAGAGAGAGCCCTCTCTGATTACAGCTGGGCTAGAAGCTGTAATCCAAAGATTGGTTAGTGGTTACCCCAGTCGTATTCCCTTGGGAGTCAAAGGGAACAACCTGGGTGTTAACACATTGGTTGACTATTGATCTAAGTGTGTTGAAACCTCTGTGTTGAAGTGATGAACCCTATGTGTTGAATGTAGTGAATGGTGTGTTGAGAATACTAAGGTTATGATGTGTGCAGTTTGAGTTTTGACCCTGACATTGCATATGTTTTATGTGGAAGCCTGATCGTGGTATGTAAATAAAAGTCTGTGTTACTTCCATAATTTTTTAAAAGGTCATATGGGATGTATTTCTTTATATGAAACATATGTTTATGTGTGAATGAAGGCTGATTTATATATGTGCATTGAGGGGAATTCCACCATGTCATTTCATTAGCTACTATGGTATGCAAAGATTTCAATTCATTTCCATGAAAATTTGTTTGGTGAGTAGTAATTATGGTAAATTGACCCTGTAGTGGCAACAAAACCTAATAAGCAAAATGGAAGTGGATAGTAAAGACATAAAACATTGAGGACGTTAAGACAACTTCCATGTTAAATACATTGCTCAAGAGAAAAGTTGTTGACATTGGGATTCATAAGGTTTTTTAGGAGGGGCAAGGCATTGTTTGGCCTATTCTTAGAATCATTACAGAATTATTGAATTCTTGGTGGAATTCTTGTTCCGTGATATCATAGTCTAAATACAACGTTGAATGCATTGCTGGAGAGTTGAATATATTGCTCCCTGCGCTCATGCATGTGCAAGGGATTGTGACATATGGGCTTAGTTATCTACATTGGAATGGAGTCTTAAATTTTGTGTGTAGAAATGGTGTGGTGAGCATGGACTACATGCTTTGAACAGTAAGTTTTGTGCGCGCATTGCAGTGGTGTTCGAAAGTTATCTAATTATTGTCTCTAGTTATATATATATATATATATATATATATATATATATATATACATTATATAATATATATATAGTATATTAAAATTATATATACATATATATATGGCCTTATGGGTTCCATTCAGATGCTGAGAGGTGATTCATATAGATCTTGGTTGAGGTTGATTATGTATTATGTTCAAGATATTTGAATAATTGTGGTTCGAGAATCAATACATATGCGTGTTAGTTAATTATATGTTGCAATCAATGTTATTTGTATATCGTATTTGTTGCCAAAGCTCCAACATTGATTCATTTACATGTTGATTTATATGTGCCTCAATTCTATGTGTTTAATTATAATAATCTAAGTTGAGTTATATGTTCGTTGATGTATTGAATGCCAAAGCATCCATGTGCATTGAGCTTTGAAGTCAAGCCATTTATATGTGCTACTGTCAACAACGAACATCTACATATAGTCAAATGCGTTTCTGGCAGGTTTACTAAATTTCTTTTATAGAGTTGATATTGTTTCAAAATTTAGGATGTTAAAACTCCAATTTCTCTAGGGACACCAATGAAAGCTCAAAACCTTTGAAGTGGTTCCTCATTTTGAGATGTTTGAATTTGACCACATTGGTTGAGTTTCTATTACTGTAAGAGGGTGGAATTTGAAGTGCTAGTTGTGAATTTTATTGTCAATATTATTTCTAAAATCCTCCTTAGCAACAATATCTGATCACATGAAATGTACAAGGTAGTAATATATCCCTCTCACATCTTTTTTGAGTTGAATTATACACCTAAAAACTCTTTGTTGGTATCATTTTCCATCTTTGAGGCCAAAATTTTTAACTTATTGGTTGAGCTTGAAAAATTGTTAGAATTTTTTATTTATTAGAGTTTGTAAATACTTTAATGCACTCCAATGTTCATGATACAATTGAGAATGTAAAATCCACTCTCACATACATTTGAACCTGCTTGCAAAATGCACAAGAAAAGATTGATTTTTTGCAACTTGAATCTCAACTTCAGCAAGATGAGTTACATCAAAATGGGCATCATTATGAACTTGTTTTTGTTCATAACAATCCCCTTTATGCCTTTGAAATAGGATCCTATTAGTAGCTAGTAATTCATCAAGTCAATAATGTTGATTTAGATCAAGTTCTCATTTTAGAAGCACATTTGCATGTAGATGCAAATATTTAATCTTCACTTCTCAAGTCGATTATCAGACCTTGGAGAGAGCTTTTCCATAAAAATGCATAGAACAAGTCTTGGATATGATAAGGAGGTTTACTTTCACTTTCTAGATTACTAAAAGCCCATCTAGTTTCAGACTGTTGGATTCCTTCATGACAGTTCACCTTCACCTATTCCATATTCTGCTACTCCATATTCGCAACCAAAAGTTGTTAAATGCCAACACTATGACCGAGTTGGCCACATGAAAGATAATTGTTTTAATCTTCATCCATGTGAGAATTGTCATAAAACCATTCATTCTTCAAACATATGCTTCAAAAACAAGCCTCCTGCAACAAAAAAGATTCATCTTGGATGGATCGCTTCTTGGAAATGGGCATCAACAACCAAGAATATATTTCAGTCATATTTCAAAACTTGTTCTAGAGTATTGAATAATCTTGCAGTTGAGTTTTCTCCATCATCTAACCTTGTATCTCACAAGGGGGGGGAGTGATGGTTATCTACAAGCTTCAAAGCCACATCAAGCAAGCCTGAGCTACAACCTGCCATACCAGATTCAGAGTTGTAGCTGGAGACAAAGATGCCCATGATCATGCCTTCGGTTCATGATCAAACTTAAACCATCATAGGTTGAGACCTCCCTTTTCAGGTTAAGGTTCTCCCTTTTTATGCAGGATGAGACCTCCCTTTTAAAGTTTAAGGTTTTTCTCTTCAAAACAAGAGGAGCACTTCCTCTAGCAGAAGACCTCAGGTTCTTGCCAGACTTGGAAGAGTTTCGGGAACTACACTAAGTGTTCCAGTGTTGGTGGTCATCCTTAAACCATCCCCTTATACCAACATTTCAGAGAGCACATTTAGCTTAGTGCTTCGATGTATTTTTTGCACATTTTGTATTACAACTCTCTTCTTGGACTCATCCAAACCCCTTCAGATTAAGGGGGCCAATGTTGGACACCTAATCCTCTATGAGTTGGTGTGGAATGTGAACAGCCACCAAAGTCCAGGAGACCACTTGGAATATGAATCCAAGGTTCACATCATGTACTACAAATATATATCATCTCAATAATATATGAAATCTAATGCTTATCTTTTACATTAGTTCTTTGCATTCCATGTGAGTTTAAAATTTTTAGATATGTATAGAGCCAGATCTAATTAAACTAAACATTTTAGATCAAACCTTTAGCTTGACTATGGATAATCATCAATCACACTTCCTCACACCTTTTCAAAAATAGGATAACCAAAATTCAAAAATAAATTGAGTGTAATATTGATTCTAGAGCCAATTGAAGATTTTCTCTAGTGTTGTGCACTCCTTCTAAGAAAGCCTCCTAACTCTTCCTTTGCGTTCTCCCTCTATGGCCCCTCTAGAGTCTGATCCATAGGGGGCTCACCCTCATGTTGTGCCTCCTTTAGATGAATCTTCCATGGCTTTCAACAACCTTATCTTCTCTCTAGGTCCTCCTCATGAGCGACTGGATTTTTTGAAGTTTATCAAGAAGCTATATGACATCCCTGAAATAGTTCTTCCTCCATTGTTGCAGGAAAGTTTCTCTTTCGTTAACTGAAAAGTGTCTACTCATATAGTTTACTGGTCTTTTCGCTCACCGAAAATAGTGCAAAGATGGGTTGATAGGAACTGGTCCACTTACACTAAAGTAAAAATTTCCATTCGATTTTGTGGAAGAGGTTTTTTCACTTTTTATTTTGAATCTAGAGAAGACAAAGACCTTATCTTCATAAATGGGCCTTATTTTATGGACTCCATAAGATTATACCTCACTAGATGGACACCAGACTTTGACCCTAAACTCTATGTGTCCAATGCAGTTCCTGTTTGGGTCTACCTCTCTCACCTCCCTCTCCATTATTGGGGGGATGAATTAGTAAAATCTACTAGAAATGAATTTGGGAAATATATAGATAGAAGCAAAACAAAACGTAAAATGCATTCTTGTGCTCGATTTTGTGTTGAATTCAATCTTGGAAAAGGAATTCCTGAAGTAGTGAAGATCAACGTGGACAATTGGACACATATTCAGTAGCTGGACTATCCACAACTCCCTTTAAAATGCAAGATATGTCATGGATATGGTCATTTTGCAAATAGATTCCTAAAGAAGGAAACAATTGAATATAACAACACTCAAGATACACAATGGGAACTGATTAAAAAAAATAAATCTATATCCAAGTCCTCGAAGCCCTCTATTCCTTCCTATGTTGTCCCTCCCTCTTGAAATTATCCTCCTCCTTCCTCTCTTATATCCACCCCTCCAAACTCTAGTCCATTTGCTCCTCTTGAGCTAGCTTGTGATGAGCCTCCCCCTCTCCATATCGAATATTTGATCCCTTCCCCCTCATCTCATCCTACCTCATTTCCTCTTCCCCCTCTCCTTCCTCTCCCTTCCTCCCATGCCTCCGCTCCTAGTCCCCCCCTTCCTCCTCTTGACAAAATTTGGACTAGAAGCCAATCAAGATATTGCTTGTTCCTCTCAGACAATCAAAAGAGACCTAGTCAAAAAAACAAACAAGGAAATTAGGAACGAAGCTACTTTGAAGGAAACGACTCTAGGAACACAGTAGCCTATAGAAACACATATAGGAAAAAGTGCAGGAAACAAAAAAAATAACTCAGAATGTGAGAGGAAAAGGCCTCTCAGCTCCATCAAACAAAAAGTAATGATTACAGCCTCTTGGAATCACAGAGATCTTGGGCACTTTTTGAAGGTCAACACGGAAAAAGATCTCATCAAATCTAAATCTCCAAAATTCTTGTTATTATAGGAGACCAAATCCTCAAAACAAGAGATGTTTCAAATAAATCAAAGAGTAAAGAATTTCGCAGGAAAATTAATAGGTGTAGAACGTGCTTCAAGAGGAATATTTACTCTGTGGAACTTCTCCACTTGGGAGCTAACAGATCAGCAAAAAGGAGCACACTATATTAAAATAGAATTTAGGAACAAGATTATTGATTATCAAATTTGTGTCTTTAATATTTATGCACCTTCCCATTTTAGGGACAAGGAATAGTGTTGGAACTCCTTAGGGAATGCATAGGATAGGAAGGAGGAAAAAAAACACATTATATGTGGATATCTCAACTTGATTATGAACTCTATGTAGATATTTCCACAAATCCAGCTTTGATACCATGTAGAAAATCTATGTAGGTTAACCTGATAATGCAATACAAATCAAAGCAGAATACTGTAACCTACTTCTACTATCAATTTGCGGAAGCTTAAAGATTGAGCTGAAAAATATAACCAAAAGAAGAAGAATCAACAACACAATACACTTGAAAATGCTTTGGGGAAAGCCTCAACTTAAAACCCCACACTATTGTATTATCATACATTGTGGAAATACATAGGAGTTATACAAAGCCTTAGCTCTCACAACTAGCCAGCTCTCAGTACAATCCTCATAGATGCTTACAGGAAATATTGGCTTCTCTCCAACCTTCCTCTCTTCCCTCCAAGATCCTATTTCTTTGTGTTTCTCCTTGTGGATGATTCTCCTATTACCAAGTGGATGGTCTCCTCCAAAACTACGCAATCCTCAAGGATTAAATCCTTGACTGCATGCATGAGTTTTCTCCTTGAGAAAACACATGCAACTAATTGTACAATGTCCTTGAACATTAATCTTAACTGGGTCTTTCTCATAATATACATGCATGAGTTTCTGATGAGGGAATCGTTAGTTAATTGGAGTAGCACTAGTTGAGTGCATTAATGCATCAACTGACTGTTAACTCACTATTAGTTCCTTAAACGGTTTGGAACTAATTTAACTAGACTTAACTCAATAAATTGAGTTAACTAATTAAAACTCAAATATAACTCAATCTTATCTCCTTAATTTAAGGGATAACTCTTGCATGACTTCAGAAAGATTTCTAACTTAAATTTCTAAAACTAATTAATTTAAAATTAATTAATTAATTATTTCCAAGTAGTTGTTAAGACTAAATTCGATTTTAATTCACAATTTAATTCAAGCACAAATGAAATTGGAATATTCTTGTTGCCATATTTCAACACTCCCTCTCAACAAGAAAGGGATTATTTGCCACCCTGATCCTGTCTCTATGGAACTCAAATTTACACTTTGACAATGCCTTTGTCAAAATGTCAGCATCTTGCTCCTCTGTCGAAATATACTACAACAACATGATCCTCCTCACTACATAGTCTCTGAGATGATGATACTGGATGTCGATGTTCTTGGACCTATTATGAAATACTGTATTCTCAGAGAGTTTGATACAACTATGATTATCACAATAGATCACAGTTGGATCCATCCTCTAGTCAAACAAACCAACTAGGATTTTCCGCATCCAGATGGCCTCACATGCTGCCTGACTTGCAGCCATGTATTCTGCCTCTGTCGAGCTTAGTGCAATTGACCTTTGCTTCCTGTTGTACCAAGAAACAACTACTGACCCAAGGTTAAAAATTCCTCCTGATGTTCTCTTTTGATCTGATCGACTCCCTACCCAATCTGCATCAGTGAATCCCTATAGCTTCACTCCCTCTGCATTTGTACCATAATCCATACTAAGATGTGCCTCTAAGGTATCTCAATACATGCTTTGCCACCTTCCAAAACATCTTGGTAGGCTAAACCATCGCTTGACTCAGTTGGTTCACCGCATAGCACAAATATGGTCGTGTGTTCACTAAGTACATCATTGAACCCACAAGCTACCTGTAGACAGTAGCATCTACCACTTCTTTTGAAGTAGCAATCTCCTTCCTCCAGTTACCTGCTAGAGGAGTCCGCATGGTCTTACAGTTCTCCATGTGGAATCTCTTGAGTATCTCGTTGGCATACTTGCTCTGAGACACAAACAACTCCCCATCCTTCTGCCACACTTCCATGCCAACGAAGTAATGCATGAGACCCATGTCTTTCATCTTGAATTCTCTTGCAAGGTCCTCCTTGCAAGACATGATAAATTGATCATCACCATTCAATATGAGATCATTAACATAAAGTACGATGATCAACAACTTACCTTTCACCATGATGTGGTATAGTTTTACATCCACTTCACTCTTTGTGAAGCCCAACCCTGTGAATTAGTTGTCTATCCTGGTGTACCAAGGACGAGGTGCTTGCTTCAGCCTGTACAATGCTCTCTTGAGTCGGCATACATGCGACTCACAATTGAAGGTCATAAAACATTTCGGCTACTCTATGTACACCTCTTCCTCAATTTGGCCGTTGAGGAATGCAGTCTTCACATCCATCTGATGGATCTTCCAACCCATTTGTGTTGATAGTGCCAACATAGATCTGATAGATGAGTACCTTGCGACAGGAGAAAAAGTCTCATCATAGTCAATCCCCTTGACCTGTGAAAAGCCATGGCCAACAAATCTTGCCTTATGCTTCTCCACACTACCATCAGCAGCTTGCTTTACCTTGTAAAGCCAATAGGAACTCACAACTGACTTGTTCTCCAGTCTCGAAACCACGTCCCAAACACTGCTACGAACTAGGGAGTCATACTCCTCCACCATAGCATCAACCCAAATCGGCTGCTACACTGCTTCCTCAAAGGAATATGGCTCGGTCTCAACACATTCCCCAACAAGGGCCATGTATCCAGTGTACCTCTCAGGTGACCTCCTTTGTCTGCACTGAAAATATGGTGCTCCCACATTCTCTCTCGCAGCCTCCAACAATCTGTCAACTTCTCTTGTGCACTTCCATCCATCTCTAGAAGACTTTGGTTGAGTGGATGTCTCCACTCCTGGAACCTTTGCATGTGGCTGCTCTGCATTAGTCTCAGGCTCCTCCTCCTTAGGAACCAATAGTTCCTCCACAGCCTATTGTTGGAGTTCCCTCTTAAGGGAAACTTGCATGGCCTTCTGATCATCAAACTTGAGATCTCTGTGAACCATTTTCCTCTGACTACTAGGCAAGTACACCCGATAGTTGTGAGGTGTATTAGTGTACCCCACAAATATCCCCAACTCTTCTATCGGCTCAAGCTTCTTCCGTGCATCTTTTGTCACATGGAAATATACCAATCAACCAAATATCTTGAAGTGACCCACATCTGGTCTCTTACTGGAGAAAACTTCATTTGGTGTCTTCATCCCAAGTATGTGATGTGGGCTTCTATTTGGTAAATAGACCGTTGTGTTGCATGCCTCAGCCCACAAGTGAAGTGGTAGGCCTTGGTCACGCAACGTTACCTGTGCTACCCTTACAATAATTTTGTTCTTCCTCTCAGCCACCCCATTCTATTGTGGGTTATGAGGTGCCGTCAACTCTCGTTTAATTCCTTCTGCTGCACAAAAGTCATTAAGCTCTTGAGAGACATATTCTCCAACATTGTCGCTTCTTAAGGCCTTGAGATTCTTCCATGACTCTTTCTCAACCAAAGCTTTGAACTCACAAAACTTTGTGAAAGTTTGGTCCTTCTTCTGCATGAAATAAATCCACCATTTATGAGAATAGTCATCAATCAAAATCACATAATACCTTTTCTTTGTTGTGGATGCCGTAGCAAATGGTCCACACAAATCAGTATGAACTCGCTATAAGATAACCTCTACTTGACTATCTCGGTCATGAAAGGAAGACTTGGTGTACTTTCCCAAGGTACAACCTTTGCATGTGTAAACTTGCTCAAGTTTACCTTTGGGAAGTCCTGTAGATATCTGCTGCATTATCTTCAAAGCCCTGTGTTGCATATGGCCCAACTGTCTATGCCACAACTCGCCAATGTCTTGGCTTTGAACCAATTCTGCTTTCGTACTCAATGTTACACAATCATTTACCTCTACTTTATAGAGATTCTTTTCCTGAATCCCTATCCTCTTGCTCTGACCCATGTCTATGTGTCTTAGGAATTCCTTTCCTTTACTAAAGACAACATCGTAGCCTTTGTCCTCTAACATCGTGACCAATACCAAGTTCTTCTTCCATCCAGGCACATACATCACATCTATCAAGGTGAGAGGAGCTCCATGCTCCCTCTGAAAAGCAACTGTGCCCACTCCTAAAACACTACACCTTCCATCGTCACTAATCTCTATGCGTATCTTGAGGTCTTTCTCCTCCAAGGCACTGAATAAATTTTATCACCGGTCATGTGGAATGAGACTCCAATGTCAAGATACCAAACACAACCCATCATCAATGACACCATGCATGCGATGAGGGTAAATTCCATTTCGAACTGAAAGGCTAATGCCTCACCTTCCGATCCTTTCAAGGATCCATTATTAGACTTCTTCGATGGGAAATTAGTTGCATAATGTCCCATCTAATGACAATTAAAGCATCTTACTTTAGACATGTCACTCTTCTTCCCTCCATGAGAAGAATTCCATTTTAAATGGGAAGCCTTCCCCTTCCCTTTCCTTGCCTTACTTGCTATCACTAGATTTTCTTCATCATCATTCTTGGATGAAGAACCATCTTGTGTGCTCCTCCTAATCTCCTCCTGCATAAGATCTGACCACAGTCGTTCCCAATCTGGATGTTTTTCCCTTCCATTCATTGAGTCCTGGTAGCTATTCCAACTCTTTGGAAGTCCAAGGAGAGTGAGGCTCACCATATCATCATTAACAGTAGTTATTCCCACACTACCAAGCTCATCTCTACAGGTGGTGCGCTTGTTCAGATATCTAGAAATAGTATCGCCATTCTCCATATTGATTCTTCAAAGCTTATCCTTTGAGCGCAAATTTCCTCTGGCTGCTACTGTTCTGGTAGAGGTCCTTCAATGTCTTCCACATTGAAAATAAAGTATCCTTCCCATGGATACTCAAGACAATATGGTCTCGAACTCCCTCAAGGATGATCCATCTCACCTTCGCCATACACTTCTTCCACTCAGCCAACTCTTGTGCAATAGTTGAAGTTGGCTTTGGGATTTCTTGATCAATGAATTCCTTCAAGCCATTGTCTTCTAATACAACCTCCATTCTATCTTTCCATGTTATGTAATACAAGCTACCCTCCAAGGCATACTTGAGTCTCAAGCCATAGAATGCCATTGGCTAAAGTTGAAGTATGATATGAATTCAATTTGCACCTGCAACCCCAAACTTCAAACTTCGAATTCACTTCTCAATATATTGTTCACAGCTCCGATACCATGTAGATATTTCTACAAATCCAACTTTGATACCATGTAGAAAATCTGTGTAGGCTAACTTGATAATGCAATATAAATCAAAGCAGAATACTATAACCTACTTCTACTATCAATTTGTGGAAGATTAAAGTTCGAGTTGAACAATATAACCAAAAGAAGAAGAATCAATAGCACAATACACATGAAAATACTTTGGGGAAATCCTCAGCTAAAAACCCCACATTATTGTATTATCATACATGGTGGAAATACATAGGAATTATAGAAATCCTTAGCTCTCACAGCTAGCCAGCTCTCAGTACAATTCTCACAGATGCTCACAAGCAATCTTGGCTTCTCTCCAACCTTCCTCTCTACCCTCCAAGCTCCTATTTCCTTGCGTTGTTCCTTGTGGATGATTCTCCTATTACGAAGTGGTTGACCTCCTCCAAAACTGCACAATCCTAAATGATTAAATCCTTGACTGCATGCATGAGTTTTCTCCTTGAGAAAACACATGCAACTGATATTACATTGTCCTTGAACACTAATCTCCACTGGGTCTTTCTTAGAATAGACATGCATGAGTTTCTGATGAGGGAATCTTCAGTTAACTGGAGTAGCACTAGTTGAGTGCATTAATGCATCAACTGATTGTTAACTCACTATTAGTTCCTCAAACAGTTTGGAACCAATTTAACTTGACATAACTCAGTAAACTGATTTAACTAATTACAACTCAAATATAACTCAATCTTGTCTCCTTAATTTAAGGGATGACTCTTGCATGACTTCAAAAAGAATTCTAACTTGAATTTCTCCAACTAATTAATTTAAAATAAATTAATTAATTATTTCCAATTAGCTGTTAAGACTAAATTCGATTTTAATTCACAATTTAATTCAAGGACATATTAAATTGGAATATTCTTGTTGCCATATTTCAACACTCTAATGAAAAGAGTGGAGATTATTTTCAATCTAATCCCTTTAGAGACAAGTTAGAACTTATAATGGAAGTAAACAATTTATTGGATATACAATCCATAAATGGGAAGTATACCTGCAACAATACAAGGATATGGTTCAAAAATATAAAGGAACAATTCGATAGATTCTTAATCCATGACAGCATTACCTCATATTTTAACTCTGTGATCTCTAAGATAATTCCATCTGCAAATTCATATCACAAATCAATAGCCTTAAAATTGCGGGATAGTGAAAACCTCGGCCCTCTTCCTTTCTGATACAATCCCCCATGGATTCACTTTGAAAATGATAGAACCTTGGTTGCAACATTTTGGAAAAAAAGCTTAAATGGTTCCCCAATTTTTGTCTGGGAAGAAAAGTTAAAAAATCAAGGAAAAGTACTCAAGGAATGGGCTCGATCACACTATAAACAACCTCAAAAAAAGAAACAATAGATGCAAAATAAGATTGAAAACATTCAAAAGAATATGGAGGAAGGTGAAGTGACAAGGGAGGATCATCTAAAAGAAAAATAAATTCATTGGGAAATCTACAAGAACAATAGAAATGATGAAGAAACATGAATACTAAAGTCAAGAAACTTGTGTATTCAATCCGACGACAAAAATACCACCTTTTTTCCACAACACCAACAAATGGAGATCAATCGAAAACCACATTGAGTCAATAATTGGGGAAGGGCATGTTGATATAACAGACCAAGAAGGAATAAAAAAGGAAGCTTTCCAATGCTATAAGAAATTACTTTCTTCAGACCAAGAGGACCAAAATTATGAATATTTTTTAAGGCATATGCCCAAACTAATTACAGAAGAGACAAATGAGGTCTTAAGAAAGGATGTTGATGAAGATGAAGTTCAACAAGTTATATGGAGTTTTCAATCGGACAAAGATCTGGGGCCAGATGGTTTTTCCATCTCTTCATATCGTTACATTTAACAGATCATTAAAAAGGATCTCTTAAAGATGAGTCGTTGGGTCCTCAGAAAAAAAAAAATTAAAAAAATAAATAAAAATAAAAAAATAAAAAAAATAAAAAATAAAAAAAAAATAAATAAATAAATAAATAAATAAATAAATAAAAAATAAAATAAAATAAAATCTTAGTGGGAACACCAAATCCACTTCCTAACCCTCATACCTAAGGAGAACAAACCCTCCACTTTTAATCGATTCAGACCAATATCCCTTTGTAATTCCTCTTATAAAATTATATCTAAAATTCTTGCCAATAGACTGAAACCCCTCCTCCCAAACTTGATATTTGATAATCAATGAGCTTTTGTTCCCAATAAGAAAATGTTGGATAACATTTTGTTAGTACAAGAAGCCATTCACTCTAGTCTATCAAGAAATGAAAAACCCTTCATTATGAAATTAGACATGGCCAATGAATTTGATCGAGTCTCTCATTCTTTCTTAATTTTTGTTCTCCAAACATTTGGATTCTCTTCCAACTTCATCGACCTCATTACAAATTGTATAAAGGGACCATGGATTGCCCCACTTGTGAATGGAATATCGGGAGAATTTTTCCAAATCTCAAGAGGTATTAGACAAGGATGTCTTCTCTCTCATTTTCTTTATATTATTATGGGAGGTTCCCTAAGTAGAAGATTAGAAAATAGTAGGCAGAACGAGACCATTACATGTATATATTACAGCAGGGGTCTCAAAATCATCAATCACTCCCAATTTTTTGATGACACTCTCTTATTAGGAGGGGCCACGCGCATAGTAGAAAAAATAATTAAAAAATAATGTACATATTTTTGGAAGTCTCGGGTTGTGCTTTTAATAAAAACAAATGTTGTATCTATGGTTGGAATACTTAAGCAAGAACACTTTAGCGTATTTCTCAAATATTTCATACCCCATTTAATGCAAATTGGGATCATTTCAAGTATTTGGGACTTCTAATTTTTAAATAAAACTTGAAATCATAAATATGGAATGGAATCATTGACAAAATAAAAAAATAAAAACCAAAATTGGGGATGTGATGGTTCAATCTAGTCAAAAGAATAACTTTGATAAAAGTTGTCTTATCAGCCCTCGCTTTGTACCAACTTGCAATCATTCAAGATCCTACATGATCACAAAAGTAGATTGAACTTATGATAAGAAAAAACCTTTGGAAAGGGGGTGAAACTGAATAAAAAATATTAATTTAATAAATTGGAAACAAATGACAACACCTTATGAGAAAGGGGGCATCTCCATCCGACTTCCAGGTTTGATGAATATTTCTCTAGGCACAAAAATAATCTAGAGATTCATAACAGGATAACCTTCCTGGTGGAAAAAAGTCTTGGAAGCAAAATATCTGAACCCTCCTAGTCAGCAACTTCTTATTTTGAATATCCCAATCAGGCCTTGGTCATATATTTGGAAGCTTATCAGGAAAGTTATGCATTTAATAAAGAACAACACTTCCAAAGTTCTAGGAGCAGGATAAGATATTAATATATGGAGGGACAGTATCATGGGCTCTTCCCCACTTTCATACATCCAAGAAATCCATCCTCTTATGATAAAGGAATAAACACTCTTGATCAAATTGCCTGCTAGAGCAATGAAGAAAATAATTGGAATGGATGGCTCCCCCTGCCCTTCCCTATTGGTTTTAACAATCAATGGAATTTGATCACCTCTAGTCTTAAGGGAGGAACTCCCATAAGTCTTCAAACCCAAGATACTTTCAAATGGAATCCAACAGGGGGATATTACATGGTCAGGATATGTGAAGCGCCAAGCATATCTAGGTCAGCAATATTGGCCTCATTGGAAATATCTTTGGAAAACAGAAAGCTTACAAAAAATTAAATTCTTCATGTGGAAAACGCTCAAAGGAAAAATTATAATAGCATATAATCTTAGGACAAAAGGGATAAATGGGCCTTCCAGATGCCTATTATGTTGTGACGAAGAAGAAACAATCCAACATCTTTTTTTAGATTGTAATTTTATGAAACATTGTTGGTTGAAACTCATTCACTCGATAGAGATCCACATCAATTTCAATCTCCCTCTCTTAGAATTATATGATACTTTTAAAGCTTCTATCCTTATTCAGTTAAGAAGAAAATCTTGATTAAAGGATTTTGGAGTTGTCTGCCATCATTTCTTTGTTGGCAAATTTGGTTATCTTGCAATAAGAAAATATTTTAAAATAAAATTTCAGAAGCTAGGAAAGTCCTAGCCAAAGCATGGGGATTCACTTCTCAATTTATTGATGCTAAAGGAGCTAAGAATATGGATTTGAGTATTCTCTAGTATGAAGAAAATGAACGCATCAATTTGATCCTGAATAATGCTCAATCTAGGATCTCTCCTCCTACAACTACAAGTAAGCCAAGAGACTGGAAAATTATATTAAAAGAAGAGGACTTCTTAATATGGATAAAATCCTTGAAGCGTCCATGTATATTCTTTGATGGAGCTTCAAAAACTAATCCGAGAGAAGATGGAGTAGGTAGTTATATTTTTTATCAGGGAAAGGAAAATACCATCTCCTTCAAGTGGGGATTGGGAATAGAATCAAACAATAATGTAGAAGATTATGGGTTCCTCCTGGAATCTGAAATTATAAACAAAAGAAACTATAAGAATCTAGTCATCGTAGGGGATTCCTCAATTTTAATTCATAAAATGGTTTATAAAACAAATCTAAAAATGTTGATCTAAATTAGATAGTTTCCAGAATTTGAATTCAGCTAAAAAACTTGGGATGTGTCTCATTTTTTCATATATTAAGAGAGAATAATAAGGTTGTACACAAACTCACAAACAATGTGCATGGTCGACCTCGGGGAGAAGTCAAAATAAATGACAAAATCCACTTCAAAGC
Organism: Pinus taeda; assembly: GCA_000404065.3. Lineage (NCBI taxonomy): Eukaryota > Viridiplantae > Streptophyta > Pinopsida > Pinales > Pinaceae > Pinus > Pinus taeda. The sequence continues at coordinate 131,128 of APFE031586163.1, read as the reverse complement.
TATTCCATAATTCTGGAATTTTTCTTCATCTCGAGAAAGATTTTCTTGAGAACAGAATGGTGGGACTCCTCCTCCTGAAGAAGTATTAGCTTATATTGCGCTGACCCAAGTTTGGATTTTTCCATGCACCAACAAAACCCTCAGTAACTAGCCTTTTTTGCAACAACCTACAAGCAAGTCGCAGTCTCACCCGAGGTGACTATGGGAGGTTGTAGAACCTAGTTTCTGCAGTCTTGAGGGATACCGCGATGTGGAAATTATGTATTTCTTATGCTTTGAAACTACTTCACATTAATGAACTACTTCAAACTTATATATTACTACGTAGAATTAAATTCATCATTTAAACATATTATAAACATCCATAAACTTCACAGTACTAAAATAAAGTGCAGAGAATTGTGGAGCTATAAAAAGGGTCTCTTTCACCTCTAGTTACCTCACATTAATATGTCAATCCGGGAATGTTTTGTTATTTCAAAGAGTGTCTCAATCTGAGGCTATCATTTGCCAGAGTAATGCTAGTAGCACAATGTTTGAAAATACAAGAGTAAATGGATGCTTGTTTACAGCTTAACTACTTCAAAATATTAAATCACACATTCAGAAAACTAAGTAATTTATCAGTCAAGGGTTCGGTAGCAATAACCCATCCCTTTGGAAACTGATGGAAAAGGAAATCAGAGAACAGATCATGGATCTGGGAGTCGGACACTAGATGCCAATGCTCACTACAGCCTGAGATCGTTCTTCACACCAATAACAAGAAATGGAATGGAAGATAGGAAATGGAATGACAAAGAAATGGAACAACAATGAAATGGAACAGCAAACCTGAAATTGAACAACAAACCTAAAATGGAATAGCAAATTAGAAATAGAACAGCAACTAAGAAATAGAACAGAAACTAAGTCTAACAAGCCCTAACATCTTAGTCTATCAAATCAAATGCATTAATCATAATCCACAGGAATCAAACGAAAATCCTTCACTCTTAAGGACGTATTGAATAACACACACAAATGGAACAACACCGATTACTGATACATTATGGAAAAACGCTGAAAACCATATATACACACAACACACTCAAATAGTAATCTGATCCAGTTATCACCTCAGTTAGAAAGAATACAATTGCATTTCAAGAGAGAACAACATTATTCAGGAATCCAACAATCACAAAGAACAGAACTTCCAAGATGAATTCTGTGATGTTAAGTGCACGGCACAAAGGCTCTGTAATGGAACAACAACAATGTACTAATAGTATTATATCAACACCTAAAAGAACAGTAATATGATGTGGAGTCAATACAACAATTCTATCTTCAGAAACCTTAGTAATTTAAGCATAACAGAGCATGTGATGTAAACTCACAAAACACATCAAATTACCAAAATCACGTCGATAAGCAAACCACACAAAAACCAATTATAATGGTACAAGAGCAAGTGTCCTCCAGGGCCGGGCCCTTAGCCTCCAGGGGAACACCGCTTGAATTTATTCAAGACTCAAAGATGAAATAGTAACCAAGTTTGTATTAATGCATCAAGTAAAATTACAATAGAGCGGTTCTTAGTAGGACACGATTGATCAAAGTTTTGATCTTAAAATAAATTACATAAGAGCATAATAACATCTCTCCTCTAAGCTAACAGTGTTGCCCCTTATATAAGGGTGACAACGAAGATATCTAAGTGCAGAAACAGATAAAACAACGATCCCTCAAGATCAAGGATCCTGAGGGATTCGTTGAACCATTAGCCCTTAGTCATTTCTTCTCTTTCCTGCACCGAGCTAATATCTCCGCTTCCTTTCCCGGGCTGATCCGTTTTGATCTTGTTTGCATGCAGTCTCCCGTCGAAGGGACATCAGTTAACTTGTCTTTGTCTTTTCCTTTAGAACGACAACTTCTCGTTTTTTCTCCTTCCTGCATAAGGAAATGACAATTGTTAGCATTCGCATCTTGCATATTAATCTCACATGTTTTATTACAATTCTTTATCATTTTCTAAGTTCATGATGCAAAAAGGCTTGTAAGTTCTAATGAAAAGACATTGAAATAATCATCAAAAACATACCTTCTCTAGTACTCCACACACCCCCCTACTTACCCTTTTTCATGCCCTCATGGAAACATTGTAGTTGACGTGTAAGGCAATGAGTGAATAGGCTAGAGATGGAATGTCATGTGAAGGCCTACGGCCATGATGCGTAACTAGGTAGTCAAAGAAATGGCCTGTCTGACCCTCAGGCATCTCATACAGGGCTTGGTATCTGGGTGCAGGGTGCCAAATAATTAGACTCCAGAACCTATATCCTAACCAGGATGGCCCTACCCTCAAAACGATTTTGCCATAGAGGTGCAAGTGGTTGGTAGCTAATTTAAAATTCTTATACTTAAATGGTTCTCTGAGATGGATATTCGGATTAGATATTTGATATCGGAATTTAGCTGCATCAATGGCAGGGTCTTTGATAGAGGAAAAGTATTCTAATCCCTGCCGAATGATTGCCTCATGCATGGGTCCTAATGCTTCAATCACTCCTGGAGTCTTCATGAGGTTTCTATGTTTTCTCCATCACTGTACTGGATCCCTAGGCTCAGCTCTTATCCATAAATCTAATCCATTTTCTTGTCTTTGGAAAGCATTATAGGCTTTGGGCCATTTAATTTTATTAACTACCAATGAAATAAATGCCTGTAATTGAATGTCCCCAACAAAAGGGCCAGGGTTCAACTTGGTCTCCTGTTCTAGTACAAGGTTATGTAAATAAAACTCACACAGTAGTCTCTGAACTTTTACCCTGTAGTGCTTACAGCAGTTTATAAAATCATTGATGGTGTTAATTTGTATGGGAGCACCTGCTTTAACAACCTTTATTTTCAATTGCAAATATCTTTCCATTAAAAACAAGGCATAGTTCTTAGCAAGGGCTCTACATGCTAGGATGTCATTGTATAAAGAACATAAGGTATCCATCTACTTGATAACTACATCTAACCTACAAGTTACCTTCGCGACTTTCTCTTGTTCCCTTTGCCAACCTTCCAAGGCTTGGCTTTCGGATAGATTGAAGTTCCTTAGTTGCTGCTGTAGCTCTTCATACTTTTCTCAAGGGACCGTTTGCTCTCTAAGCTTTTCTGCTTCTTGCTGAGCTTGCTTCAAACCCTTTTGTAGGGTTACTATTTTTGGATCTCTTTTCCATGCAGCAGTGGAAGCTAGGAGTTTTACCTGAACTTTCCTATTGCATTTCTTTGAGTTCATAACCCTTATCAATCCTGAAAGTGGTGCCTCAGTCTGAATTTCCTTATCACGGGTCAACATTTCATCCATTTCTATTTTAACATAAATATTAGTCCATTGCTGTTCCTTTTCAATTGGAACAACAGTCCATTTCTCAGAATCATTTGGAACAACAGCCTAGCTTTCAACATGGTTTTGAACAATAGGATGGATTCTGGTCCTCCGCCCCTTTGCCTTGAGGGGTTTTGCTAGAGTAGCCACATTTTTCCTTCCCGAAGTAATTTTTACCCTTTGCCTTGCCTTTAGAATCCTAATCTGCTGGTGAAGCTGGAATATTATGTTCAGTAATCTCTGTTGTTCCTTTCGCAATTCCCTTATTTCCGCAATTTCCTCAAAAGGAACAGCAAGTTGTTCACTGCGGCCTGGACTGTGACTAGTTTCCTGATTTTCTTCCTGGGGTGTTTCTTCACTATTCTGCTCTGGCTGTTCCAGGGAAAGAACCCTAATTGGTTCTGTTATTTCTTGGGCGACTTCTTTTTCTGCCCTTATTTCCTCCAGACTTTCTTCTGGTGTCTTTTGGTTAGGAACAGATTGTGCATGTTCAACATTTCCTGTCATCTTTTCATCATGAACAAGCAAATTTTCTTCTTCTGCCTCCTTTGCATGTGATTCTTTGGGTGCATTTTCCTCCTTGGGTTTCTCTTCGGCATGGAGGTCTGATGGACTGGAAGGTTGGCCATATTCGCCCATATTGGCCAAAACTTTGGCCAATTCATCTTCTCCCAATGGATCCTGTAATGGGCTACCTTTCTGCTGTTCCATTTCCTCCTCCTGCTCAGATTGCTCGGCTTCTTCTTCTTTGTCTCCTTCTTCCTCATATTGCTCGTCATCTTCCTCTTTTTCTTCTTCTTCTTCTACAGATTGCTCTGCCTCTTCTTCTTTTTGTTCTTCTTCTTCAGATTTCTTTGCCTCCTCTTCTTTTTATTCTGCAAATTGCTCTGCCTCCTCTTCCTGCATTTCTTTCTCATTGTCTTCCTCTTCTGGCCGTGGGGGTTGCTCATCTTCTATTTCTACCAGCTGGCTGGTGCTTTCTTGGGGCTTCTCCAGCCCCCCGTAGCCATGCTAGCCGGACCGATTTCCTACGTTTTTCTAGTTGCTCAGGTGTGCTGGTGGCCTGTTTACGCTTTGCCGATTTCTTGCGTTTTTCTGGACACTCGGGTGTGTTGGTGACATGTTTCCATTTTTCTGGAAGCTCGGGTGTACTGGTGACATGTTTCCATTTTGGGGATGGTGTGGTCAATCCCCCATTTATCATGGCAATTAGCTCTTCCCAGCTGCTCTGCTGCTGGGTGAGGCTATGGGTGACTATCAATCAAATCAACCCATGATGAATAACAACTAACTCTACATGCTATGCCTTTTTTATGCTTCGTGCAACGTCATGAAGTAATGAATTCAACAATGCAAGTAAATTTACTGAGCATTTTTGTTTTAGTACAGCTAAGAGTTTAAGATGTCGTGGTCTTACCACATATTTTCTGCCCTCACAGGTGATGTAGCTTTGAATGGTCTTCTCGAATTCTGCCCATGGCTCTCCTAGTGCTGCTGGCAGAACCCCCTTTCCTCGAATTGTCATGCTCTGGCCTTCGTCCTGAAATATTTCTATAATCTTCTGCAATCTCTCCTTCTTTAATGTCCATACAGGTCCAGTGGTTGGCAGTCCCGAGACTTCTGCGATTATGTCGTCGGTGAATGCTATGCGTTTCCCCCTCACTGTGGAGTGATCCTCTTGCAAGTTCTGCAAGAATTCAATTGCCACAGTCTCGTTAGACTCCTGCAAGCGGTTGAGATAAATCAGCCACCCTGCACTTGCCAGGATTTCCCAGGTAGTAGCAGAGACTGTTAACACTTGCGGTTCTCTCCAAATCGATCTTCCCCCCATGGTTTCACTATAAACTCTCAATGGAATGACAGCTGTTCACGTTGTTGAAACACAGAGAGGTTGACAGACGCAAGACTCGTTCAAACTCTAATGCTGCAGAGTATACAATGGAAATGCCTTTGAACAATAAGTCATGCAGAAAAAACAAAATAGAAAGAAATAGTATACTGTTCAGCCGTGTCATACTCCAGTACACAACTTCCAGAATAGTGAGCTGACACGTAATCCAGGGAATGATGAGGTTAACCTCCCACCCTGCAATGTGATAGGCTGTCCCAGCCATCAAATAAAGGAGCAGCGCCCGCTCTGCAACAAAGTCCTTAAGGAACAGTGTATGGCAATATGCCATGTTTACAAAAGCAGCAAATTACCGAAATCGAGGCGTAGAGTTGCATCGCTTAATACATAAGAGACTGTGGTGATATGATGCAAGGTTGGGGATAAGACATTTGCCATAAATAGAGAGTCTCATGCGGTCATTGTCAATTGTTCTGTCATGATTGGTGATAATATATATTCATTCATTGTATGGTTTGGGAAATAATATATAATTGATTACTAAGGCATAAGAAACAGAAGGGTGCTAATAACTTACCTATTGGTGTAAATAATGTGACTTCAATACCATTAAGAGTGCTCTGCTGCCGACAGGTGTCCATAACCTTGGCAAAGTTGTTTATTTCACCCATGGAACCAAGATCCTTTGTGTATGCTTAGGAAATGTTGTGTAATGTCAAAATTTAAGCCATTATGATAGCTTGGTGACCAGTTAGCCATAATGCCATTCATGAGGAAGGAGCAAAAAGTGGGCGGACCAGCTCATGATGAGATCTCCTGTTCCAAGGGTTGTTTATTTCATATACCTTTTGGACCATATCCCTGGTGTGGTGGCCATAGTGGGAATGCCACTTCGCTTTCATCCTCATGATCATGGTAGGTTGGCTCTTAATGAGACCCCCTATCCTGCATTTGACAACTTATAAGTCATGTTTGCTCTTTTTTCTTTCTTTTTCATAAAGTACTTTCCCTACTTATACACAAAGGGTTGTTCAACACTCCTTAAGAGTAGGAATAGTGGAAGAAGCCTTAACATCCCAATAGGAAGATATAAACCCTTTTGCTCTTATTCCTAAATAATAATCAAAGGGGATTAAAAGGGACCAACATGATAGAGATAACCAATCAGAGCAGAATTAGTAGAACAATGACAGCAAAATATGATGAATAAGCGTGTCCTTCCTTCTGTCCTCCTACCAATTCAGGGCAATTTATTAGAAATATAGTGATTTATGATTGACTGGTTTCAGTATGTTGTGATTTTGTTTCCATTGCATAAGTGCATAGCTGTATTCAAAAAGACTTGAAAGAACAGGAACAATAAGAATCCTCAATTTAGAACAGCAAAGGGAACAAGTTGTTTCATAGGGAGAGCAAAAGCATGCAATTGGTGTTCCTTTTGAGAAAAGGAACAACAAAAGTCCACAAATGTTGTTCCTTTGGAAAAGGAACAACAGAAAACGCAAATGTCGTTCCTTTGAAAAAGGAATAGCAGAACACACAGGTGTCGTTCCTTTGGAAAAGGAACGGCAGAAATCGAAAATGTTGTTCCTTTGGAAAAGGAACAACAAAACACACAGAAATGTCGTTCCTTTGGAAAAGGAACAACAAAACACACTAATGTCGTTCCTTTGGAAAAGGAACAGCAGAAATCAAAAATGCTGTTATTTTTGAAAGAGGAACAACAAAAGTACATAGATGCCATTCCTTTGGAAAATGAACAACAAAAATCGAAAATGTTGTTCCTTTGGAAAAGGAACAGCAAAACACACAAAAATGTCGTTCCTTTGGAAAAGGAACAACAAAAATTGAAAGTGTTGTTCCTTTGGAAAAGAAACAGTGAAAACACACAAATGTCGTTCCTTTGGGAAAGGGATGGCAGAAATCAAAAATGTTGTTCCTTTGGAAAAGGAAGAATAGAACAAAAAAGAAAAAGAACCAAATTACAATAAAATGATGACTAATCCAAAGGGGGTTGTTCTTTTGAAAAAGGAACAACCAAAAGAAAATGCTATTCTTTTGAAAAAAAGGAACAATAGAAATAGTAACAACAAAAAGTTGATTCAACAATATGTACAAAAATGATTCAAGAAAAGAAATTATGTACAAACTGTAAAAAGAATTCAATTCCTTAATGAATTATAGGTGAGGAAGACTTCTCTTCCTTCCCCAAAATCTCCATATGTGAATCTTGACGTAGCTACTGGCAGAAGGACTCCCGAGTGAGTGGTTTGCGATAAAGACGAACTCGGTGGCCATTTGCCTTGAAGGCATAACCAGAACCATCAATAGTGATTAGAGTAAGGGTACCATTGTCATGTACCTTCTAGATTTTGTATGGTCCCAACCAACGAGTCTGGAGTTTCCTGGGGAAGTCATGAAACCTGGAGTCATACAAAAGAGCCCAGTCTCCTTTGTGGAAGACTTTATTTCTAATGAGAGCATCATGCCATTTAGCTCGCTGCTGCTGGATCAGAGAAGTGTTTTGAAGTGCAAAGAGCCTAATTTTGTCCAGCTCATTGATCTGTTGTAGTCGATTAATCTGTGCCTCAGTTAGATGTAAGCCAACTTCCTGTGTTATTCGTAATGTTTGGATTTCAAATTCTATGGGGAAAATAGGTTGTTTTCCAAACACTAATTGATAAGGTGAGTAACTAGTGGTACTTCTCCATGTTGTTTTGTAAGCCCACAGTGCTTCAGGTAGTCTAGCAGCCCAATCATCTCTATGTGACGCAACGGTTTTCATTATGATTGCTTCTATTATTTTATTGCTGCTTTCTACCTGCCCATTTGCCTGTGAGTGGTATGGAGTAGTGATTTTATGCATGACATGATAGTTGTTGAGTGTTGCAGCTATTCTGTTCCCAGTAAACTATGGTCCACCACCTATAATTATCTCTCTTGGAAGGCCATAATGTACAAATAGATGGAACAGGAACTGTATGATAGAGTCCTCTATAGCTCTTGGCAATGCCTCTGCTTCAACCCACTTGGTGACATATTCTGTTGCCACTAAAATATATGTTTTCTGGTTTGATGATGGGTGATTGGTCCAACGAAATCAAGAGCTCATTGCTCGAATGGCTCGATGACTAGCTGTGGTTTCAGAGGCATCTCATCGGACTAACCAGGGCATCCTGCTCTCTGGCAACTGTCACAAGCTTAGACAAATTTCTTTGCATATTTGAAAATCGTGGGCCAATAATACCCTATTTGTAGCACTTTATGTCCAGTTCTGCGATCAGCGAAATGTCTACCACATGGTCCGTCATGGCAGGCTTTCAAAATGTCAAAGATTTCATCCTCTTGAACACATCTCCTGAGGTGCATGTCTGCCCCTGTGTGAAACAAATAGCCCCCAATCCAAGAAAATCGAGTACTCCGCTGAACAATCTGTTTTCACTCATTAGGGGTTAGATTCTTTGGTAGCTTACCTACTGCTAGGTAATTGGCAACATCAGCATACCAGGGTGTTTGAACAGCCATAGCAAACTGATGCTCGTCCGAAAATTGATCTTCAATTGTTGCTGTATCAATTGGCTTTGGCATTCTTGAGAGAAAATCGGCTACAGGATTTTCTTTTCCAGGTCAATCCTTGATTGTAATATCAGATTCCTGCAATAAAATCAGCCATCTAGTTATTTTGCCATTTGTGATAGGCTTGTTTTCTAAATATTTTATGGAAGAATGATCTGTGTACAAGATAACAGGATATCTAGTAATGTAATGTTTGAACTTATTGATAGCATGTATTACAGCAAGAAATTCTTTTTCAGTAACAGTGTAGTTTAATTCAACAGGGGATAATTTTTTTCTAATGTAATAAATTGCATATGGTTTTCTATCCTCTTCCTGCCCAAGGACTGCTCCAATGGTTGTATCTGAGGCATCAGATGATATCTGGAATGGGAAATCCCAATTTGGTCCTCGAAGGACTAGGGCTGTGGATACGAGCTTATTCAGATCCTTGAAAGCACATTCGCATTTTTCTGTCCAAAGAAAATCAACGTTACCAGTTAGTGCATACAAAGGTGCAGCAATATGTGAATAATGTTCTATAAACCTCCTGTAATAACCAGAAAATCCAAGAAAACTACATAGCTCTGTTTGAGTGGTGGGAGTAGGAATAAGCAAAAGTATTTGGATTTTGGCTGGGTCTACCTGAATGCCAGCTACTGAAATCTAGTGTCCTAGGATAAGTCCTTCCGTCATCATCATATAACATTTTTCATGGCTTAAACAAAGCCTCGTAGCAATGAAGTGTTGTAGGACTTTTTCTAGTGTATCGAGTGCTGGATAAAAATCATCTCCGTATGGTGTAAAGTCATCAGAGCATAACCAATCAGAGCATAATTAGTAGAACAATGACAGCAAAATATGATGAATAAACGTGTCCTTCCTTCTATCCTCTTACCAATTCAGGGCAATTTCTTATAAAGATAGCGATTTATGATTGACTGGTTTCAGTATGTTGTGATTTTATTTCCATTGCATAAGTGCATAGCTGTATTAAAAAAGACTTGAAAGAATAGGAACAATAAGAATCCTCAATTTAGAATAGCAAAGGGAACAAGTTGTTTCATAGGGAGAGCAAAAGCATGCAATTGGTGTTCCTTTTGAGAAAAGGAACAACAAAAGTCCACAAATGTTGTTCCTTTGGAAAAGGAACGGCAGAAAATGCAAATGTCATTCCTTTGAAAAAGGAATAGCAGAACACATAGGTGTCGTTCCATTGGAAAAGGAACGGCATAAATCAAAAATGTTGTTCCTTTGGAAAAGGAACAACAAAACACACAGAAATGTCGTTCCTTTGGAAAAGGAACAACAAAACACACTATTGTCGTTCCTTTGGAAAAGGAACAGCAAAAATAAAAAATGTTGTTGTTTTTGAAAAAGGAAAAACAAAAATACATAGATGCCATTCCTTTGGAAAATGAACAACAAAAATCGAAAATGTTGTTCCTTTGGAAAAGGAACAGCAAAACACACAAAAATGTCGTTCCTTTGGAAAAGGAACAACAAAAATTGAAAGTTGTTCCTTTGGAAAAGGAACAGTGAAAACACACAAATGTCGTTCCTTTGGGAAAGGGATGGCAGAAATCAAAAATGTTGTTCCTTTGGAAAAGGAAGAATAGAACAAAAAATAAAAAGAACCAAATTACAATAAAATGACGACTAATCCAAAGGGGGTTGTTCTTTTGAAAAGGGAACAGCCAAAAGAAAATGCTATTCTTTTGAAAAAAAGGAACAACAGAAATAGTAACAACAAAAAGTTGATTCAACAATATGTACAAAAATGATTCAAGAAAAGAAATTATGTACAAACTGTAAAAAGAATTCAATTCCTTAATGAATTAGAGATGAGGAAGACTTCTCTTCCTTCCCCAAAATCTCCATATGTGAATCTTGACGTAGCTACTAGCAGAAGGACTCCCGAGTGAGTGGTTTGCGATAAAGACGAACTCGGTGGCCATTTGCATTGAAGGCATAACCAGAACTATCAATAGTGATTAGAGTAAGGGTATTATTGTCATATACCTTCTAGATTTTGTATGGTCCCAACCAACGAGTCTCGAGTTTCCCGGGGAAGTCCTGAAACCTGGAGTCGTACAAAAGAGCCCAGTATCCTTTGTGGAAGACTTTATTTCTAATGAGAGCATCATGCCATTTAGCTCGTTGCTGCTAGATCAGAGCAACGTTTTGTAGTGCAGAGAGCCTAATTTCATCCAGCTCATTGATCTGCTATAGTCGATTAATCTGTGCCTCAGTTAGATCTAAGCCAACTTCCTGTGCTGTTCGTAGTGTTTGGATTTCAAATTCTATGGGGAAAATAGGTTGTTTTCCAAACACTAATTGATAAGGTGAGTAACTAGTGGTACTTCTCCATGTTGTTCTGTAAGCCCACAGTGCTTCAGGTAGTCTGGCAGCCCAATCACGTCTATGTGATGCAACGGTTTTCATTAGGATTGCTTCTATTATTTTATTGCTGCTTTCTATCTGCCCATTTCACTGTGGGTGGTATGGAGTAGTGATTTTATGCTGGACATGATAGTTGTTGAGTGTTGCAGCTATTCTGTTCCCAGTAAACTGTGGTCCACCGCCTGTAATTATCTCTCTTGGAAGGCCATAATGTACAAATAGATGGAACAGGAACTGTATGATAGAGTCCTCTATAGCTCTTGGCAATGCCTCTGCTTCAACCCACTTGGTGACATATTCTGTTGCCACTAAAATATATGTTTTCTGGTTTGATGATGGGTTGATTGGTCCAACGAAATCAAGAGCTCATCGCTCGAATGGCTCGATGACTAGCTGTGGTTTCAGAGGCATCTCATCGGACTAACCAGGGCATCCTGCTCTCTGGCAACTGTCACAGGCTTAGACAAATTTCTTTGCATATTTGAAAATCATGGGCCAATAATACCCTATTTGTAGCACTTTATGTCCAGTTCTGTGATCGGCGAAATGTCTACCACATTGTCCATCATGGCAGGCTTTCAAAATGTCAAAGATTTCATCCTCTTGAACACATCTCCTGAGATGCATGTCTGCCCCTATGTGAAACAAATAGCCCCCAATCCAAGAAAATCGAGTACTCCGTTGAACAATCTGTTTTCACTCATTAGGGGTTAGATGCTTTGGTAGCTTACCTACTGCTAGGTAATTGGTAACATCAGCATACCAGGGTGTTTGAACAGCCATAGCAAACAGATGCTCGTCCGGAAATTGATCTTCAACTGTTGTTGCATCAATTGGCTTTGGCATTCTTGAGAGAAAATCGGCTACAGGATTTTCTTTTCCAGGTCGATCCTTGATTGTAATATCATATTCCTGCAATAAGATCAGTCATCTAGTTATTCTGCCATTTGTGATAGGCTTGTTTGCTAAATATTTTATGGCAGAATGATATGTGTACAAGATAACAGGATATCCAGTAATGTAATGTTTGAACTTATTGACAGCATGTATTACAGCAAGAAATTATTTTTCAGTAACAGTGTAGTTTAATTTAGCAGGGGATAAATTTATGCTAATGTAATAAATTGCATATGGTTTTCTATCCTCTTCCTGCCCAAGGACCGCTCCAATGGCTGTATCTGAGGCATCAGATGATATCTGGAATGGAAAATCCCAATTTGGTCCTCGAAGGACTAGGGCTGTGGATACGAGCTTATTCAGATCCTTGAAAGTACATTCACATTTTTCTGTCCAAAGAAAATCAACGTTACCAGTTAGTGCATACAAAGGTGCAACAATATGTGAATAATGTTCTATAAACCTCCTGTAATAACCAGAAAATCCAAGAAAACTACATACCTCTGTTTGAGTGGTGGGAGTAGGAATAAGCAAAAGTATTTGGATTTCGGCTGGGTCTACCTGAATGCCAGCTGCTGAAATCTAGTGTCCTAGGATAAGTCCTTCCGTCATCATCATATAACATTTTTCATGGCTTAAACAAAGCCTGGTAGCAATGAAGCGTTGTAGGACTTTTTCTAGTGTATCCAGTGCTGGATCAAAATCATCTCTGTATGGTGTAAAGTCATCCATATATACTTCAAGTCCTTCATTTATTAAGTCTACAAAAATGCTAAGCATAGCCCTTTGGAATGTGGCAGGAGCATTGCATAAGCCAAAAGGTAAAACTCGGTAGGCAAATGTTCCCCAATGACAAGTAAAAGTAGTTTTGTCTTGGTCTTCAGGGGCAATCAGTATTTGATTGTACCCACTAAAGCCATCAAGGAAAGAAAATAATTTCTTTCCTGCCAAAGTGTCTAACACTTGGTCAATGAATGGGAGAGGGAAGTAGTCTTTTTGTGTTGCTTTATTTAGTTCCCTGTAGTCCACACAGATTCTCCATTTCCCATTCGTTTTTGGTACCACCACAAGCGGAGAGACCCATTTACTATCAGAGATAGGGTAGATAAAATTGACATCTAAAAGTTTTTGAAGTTCAGCTTTTACCACATCTTTTAGATGAGGATTTAATCTCCTTTGAGGCTATCAAATAGGTCTCACATCTTTTTCTATGTAAATGTGGTGTGTACATAACTGGGGGTCAATTCCTTTCATGTCAGGGTAGTCCCATGCAAATGCTTCTTTATATTTCCTTAACACATGGATGAGCTTCATTTCTTGTTCGGATGTGAGGTTGGCATTAATGTTTAAGGTTTTTCCCGGTTCAATTTCCACAATTTTACTATTTGCAACAGAGGTGACAGGGATTGTATGATCATGTGTATATTTCAGAGGATCTTCTTCTAATTCATTATCAAATGCTACTTTTATCATATGACATTGTGTGCAAGACGTGAGTTCAGTTTGACTAATGAAATTATTAATGGCATCGTCTTCTGTTTTGTCTTTGAAATCAAGTGCCTCTTGTATAGTTAATGGAGATCTAATGTTATCAGTAAGGTATGATACAGGGTGACTGTTAGTTTTGACTATTGTGACACTTGGCTGTGTTGGGGGATATAGAACTAAGTTCTTGATATTTGTTCCCCTAGTTATGATCATATTTCCTTGCCGACAGCCAATATAGGCATTGGCAGTGGCGAGCCAAGGTCTACCTAAAATCAATGGATGTCCATCAAGTCAGGTTTTGGGATTTATTATCAGAAAATCGGTTGGATATTCCCAGGAGTCAACAGAGACCATGACATCATGTAGTGTGCCCTCTGGCTTAACCACAGATCGGTCAACCAATTCTAATAAGGTAGAGGTGGGTTCTACAGATGTAATGCCTAGCTTTTGGCAAGTAGTGGTTGTTAAGATATTGATTGTAGCTCCAAGATCAACTAAGGCATTGGAGAGGGTCTGACCATAAATTTGGACAGTTACTATTGGGTTTCCTGGGTCTTCGTATTTAATGGGTGTTTCTTTTCATGATAATAAGTCAGATAGCATGCCGACTACTTGGACACTTGGATTATTTGTTATATTCCTCCTTGGTTTCTTTATGCACAATTCTTTGATAGTTTATGCATATATTGGGATGTCTTGAATGGCTTGGAGGAATGGAATTTTTATGTACAAATTTTGTAATTCTCCCATAATGTCAAAATCAGGATATTATATAGGTCGAGGTATGACCAATCGTTCTGGGAAAAGGGCAGAGGATGTGGTTGCTTGATTATGAGTTTGTTGTTTATTCACATCCTCTTCTTGTGACAGATGTTCTCTAGGTAACTGATCTTCAACCTAAACTATCTTATCTCTCTCGGTTTCAATAACACGCCCAGATCTTAACTGAAGATCATTACACTCCCTCATATCAGCTCCCACTTCTGGTGTTTCTATGATTTGAAGAGATTGGACCGGTCTGTTATTTGGATTGGGGTTGGGATGGGCTGGGAGTTGCGGTCTCAAGTTAGACTGGGGATTTTGTTGTAAGGCTGGCAGTGTAGGTTGAGGGAGAGGAATGGTTCCTATTGGATGGTGCATTGGTCTCTGCCAGTTTGTCTGCCAGGTTGAACTTTGTGAAGTAGGGGAGTCCATTGTGGTGGATATTGGTTGCTTTGTCAATATGGTGGGGTATAAGGAAGATTCGGCCAACCAAATTGGCTTGTTTGATTCAGCCACGGGTTTGAGGAAGGAAATGAATATGGTGACCAGTTTGGAAATGGGGGTTGGAATTGACTTTGCCACATGTTATACTGTTGAGCATTACACTGTGGAGGCTAAAAAGAAGAAGTTGGGTTTGGAAACATACCAGATTATCGAGGCTACCACTGACGACGCTGGTTGAGCAAATACACTGATTCTGGATCTTCTTCTACTTCCTTATATACTTCTTTCAGTCCAGGAAGTGAGGGACAGCTCTCCGTAAGATGATCTTTTGTGCAGATGGCGCATGTTCAGATTGCATCCAGTGGACACTCCTTATGGCTATGCTTCTTCCTACATGTGGGATAGAAGATTTCCAAATTCTGTTCTACCTCCATTTGCTTCTGCTTGGCCTACATAATATCAAGTTGTGTAGTTAGTGTCCCTAGTATATCAGTTTTAAAATTTTCCAATAAATTTCCAATTTCTACACGCGTTACTCCTTCTGTCGAGATTTTATTATCTCTTACAAACCGATCATGTTCTGCCAGTTTTACTCTTGTGCTGCCTCTCGAGCTCCTGATACATAAATCAATAATGTCAGCAAAACTTTCTTGATAAATATCTCATTTTCCTATAATGTTTAATGTTTCAATCCATTGCTCCTTCGTGCCCCTTATTAATGCTGTTTTCAACACATTATTAGATAAAGGCAATGATGCATAAGGAAATCTTTGTAGATTATACTGGAAATGTTCCACATACTCCTCTAATGTTTCATTTGTTCAAGCTATCATCTAGAATATTTCATCCTTCAGTTCTCTAGACCTGCAATAGTATTTGTTACACTGAATTTTGTCACCTTGACTATCTGTAGTTATATGGCCCCATCAATAGCCATATTGTCCTCTTTGTCAAGCCCCATACCTCTGCTCTTCATGTCAAAAACTTCAAAAAGAGAGAAAGTCACTTGAAAACATGTTTATCTCTGGGTACGCAGGTTCTCTCTACCTTGCCTGCGTGTACGCACTCCAAATACATTAGACCTGCGTAGTAATACGCTCTGTAAGCTAAAGCTAGGGTGCGTACCCCTGTAAAGGTTAAAAGGCGCAAGTTTCATCTTTAAAAAGTTACTTGTGGTCACTTCTAGAGCCTTCTAGAAGAGTTTTTGACGTGTATTGAGCGCCTCCAGATGGTTCATGCACCCCTATGATAGAGGAGCTTATCCCATCAAGAGAGGAGCTACCCCATCCAAAAGAGGGAGTATCCCATTGATGTTGGAACTGAATAACCTCTTCTAGAATACTATAAATACCGGCATTGGGCCAAAGGAG